>NMRB01004146.1:15954-44022 GCA_002633025.1 Notospermus geniculatus
TAAGGGCCAAGTCATACTTGTTCGCGGATCGTCAAGCGCATGAAACTGATCGCAGGTTTCCAAGGCTTGAATGTGCACACTCATTGAAGTTCATCATAGTCGGCGTAAAATCTGATCCAATCCAATCCAATTGCCTGATAATAATAAAACTTGAACAGAAGATCAACATTCACAGTGTTCAAACTTGTATTACATTGTTATGTCACTTACCAATAGCCTAAGTCATGTCAGCCATCACCCCATTCAAATTAAGTTATCGCACGCCGTCATTCTTTGCTACGCTTGGGATCGTGGGACAATAAAGTGGACAGGTCATTATTGTTTCTCACCATACCCCCACCCCATTATCTTCAACTTCGGACTTAAGGCGGTGACAGACTGGTCCGTATACGGTCCGTATACAGCATGATTTCTTTTGTTGTAGGCGCACCCAAGTGCATAGAGGTGTGAAAGAACAATACAAAACGCATCGCTTTCGGACCGTATACGGACCAGTCTGTCACCACCTTTAGTCATTTTTTCCGAGTTCAGGAATGGGACAGGTAAGTGGGAATTTAGAGTATTTAACTACGGACGGTTATGGCTCATAAATCGAAATTCCTGGATTGGGTATATGTGTGCATTTGCATGATGAGGTATACCTCGTCTTCAGGCTCTCGGATAATATTAGGCCTACTCATGGGGTGCAATTTTGTGGGATTGTTTGTCACAACAGACTTGTTTTTTTGCAGTGGAACACTCTTGGGGTATTTATTCTTCCCCGAAATGAAAAGACGAGGCGGACCAAGAAAGATCAACTGGCTTTATTACTTCTTCCATCGTTGGTGGAGGTAGGACCGAAATGATTACTTGAAAAATGCAAGCTATTCAACACCCTTGTATAGGGCCACTTGGTACCACTTTTGTTTCGAGTCTGCCTGACCATTGCTCAGCCTGGGAATTGCTTGTAGTCTGACACGTAACTCTCTAACGTCTGATTTCCTTTCAGGCTGACTCCAACATTATGGCTGGTGATGTTCACCTATATGTTTTTGTATCCAATATTTTATAACGGACCTCGTTATCCGCAAGAGATCGGTGGCCCAGAGAGCCGTTGCTTTAGAGATATATGTATGGGCGAATCTTCTTTACATCAACAATTACATTGGGGCTGTAAGTACTACAGTCGGCATCAACTACCCCAGGTTCCTTATTCTGAAGGTTTTTGCACGTTGGCCTCCAGCCTCTTTCTGGACACACGCAAAACCGTTTTCTGGAAGTCATGTGTTGGAGACATTGTACAGTGCATGAGCTGTCTTAACTCGTCGAGGTAGATTAAGTATGCGCGGCAAAAGTAAATACATATAATGTATTTCCAAACTAATCGTGGAAAATATGCAGACATCCACATAACGAAATGATATGCTGTTTGAAGGCAATTCAGTCAGCAGTCAAATGACACTCGGACTTGCCTGTGGTAGTGTGGGCATGGTCATTTACAAAGTTCAACAACTTAAGGGAATACTGACGGTTTTTAAAACGTTTTATATACAAATCCATGTATTTCTCAATTTGAGACTATTGTTCTGAGTGTTTCAGTAGCTGAGCCATCAAACTGTCCATACATGTATTTTACTTGCAGTGCATGGGTTGGAGCTGGTACTTGGCGTGCGAGTGGCAGTTTTACTGTGGCGCTCCGATAATATTCCTCTGTTTCTACAGGTGAGTGCCAGTTTCTTTCTGTCCAAACTTTCTGGGCCGCTGCTCCACAGATAAAACGTTGTAGTCGTGACTAGAGTCGTCATGTGGTCTTGTAGCTGATAAAAAACGTTCCTTGCTGATTTTGCCACATAACATGTATTTTGTTCCTAGGTCTTGGAAACTCGGGCTCGCTAGCATCGTCACCGCAGTATTGCTTCAGATCGTCTTCACATTTGGGACCGTTTTTGTTTTCCAAGCCCCCAGATTTCTATCGGACGCCGACCAAACATCTTTTGGCGGCATCTACCGTTTTGGTGATTATGCTCTAGGGCTCGGCCTTGGTTACCTTCTCAGAAAATACAAGGGGATGAACATCAGAATTACTCGGGTATGTCTTCACCACTGGAGTGATATTATCCAATTTTCAAATGGATCGGAAAGACGGATGTCAGATCGGACAGGTCACTTTCCTGCAACTTCGCCTTTTATTAGGCCTATTGTTTCAAATTAAGCACTAGCTCTTATTATGACCTCCACACACTGTCGCAGTGTGGAGGTCATATTGCTTTCTCAGGGTTTCTTTCCATGTAGCTTTCCAATTTGTTTTCTGTGAACGGATCCTCGAAAACCGCTAATCGTACCAACCCCAAACTTTCACCGAGTCTGCAATGTACAATTATCTAGAGGTCAAAGGCGCGATTTCGAAATTTGTTCAGCGCTTTCCGAGTTTTGAGGTAATTTAGCTGAAAATTTCCGTAATTTACATGGCGGGATGACGTCAGTAATTTATTCCGTTGCTATGAGAAGCACTGTGACGTCACGCGCAGGATACATGTTCCAGGAACAGCCATCTGGCCCTTCAGCGATCAAAATGTAAACACACACTCTGATTCAGGTCAGCACGGCATGCATGTATACATGTAGGCCTACGTGTGCTCGCGGCTGTTTCCGACGACGGATGGCGGCGTAACTAGGCCTACAGCCTCAGCATGTTCAGTCCCAGGATTATCATTGAATTTGACACATCAAGTCCCAAGGATGGCAAAACATGCCATCTCTAGCTGGCATGCGTGTAGGTCATCAAATTCGCTTACTGAGCGAATTTAACATTTCCAGTGTTCTTTTCAACTGTTTCCAGGGGAAACAAGCCCTCGCCTGGCTCTTGATGATATTTCTATGGTATCCGATTTGGATACCTTGGCCGTTTGCTTCGGCGGGAAACCTAGCTGCCAGTGCGGTGTATCTTGCAGTGAAGAGATGGTGGTGGGCCCTCGGCGTAGCTTGGATCGTATTTGCATGCACCAATGGATATGGCGGTAAGGACACCTGTGCCGATGTAGGCCTATACATGTACATTGACGAATACAGCTTTTGCGACCTTTCGGAAAAGGTACAGACCAGCGAATGCCGTTGACCAGTGAAACGACCCAATACTCAAAGTTCTTGAGCGAATGCCCTTCTATCATCACCTTCGAAGTCTCATTTTATATCTGCCCGAACACTAGTAGCAGTATGGCGGTGCTGTCCGCCATTTATAAATACAGATAAGAGGTCAGAGGGGATGTTCGTCAGTGGAAGGGTTAAGTGTGATATGTGATGTTGGAGACTACCGGTCCGCGTACGGTGCGGATCAGGAATCTTCTAATTTCAGGATTTATCAATAAACTTCTGTCATGGCGAGCTCTAATTCCCCTCAGTCGGCTGACCTACTGCGCCTACTTGGTGCACCCTGTGTGCACCACGTGTTTGAGCAAGGACGAAGGACACTTTTCTATAGCACCGATATCTCACTCGTAAGTAACAGAAGCTCTTGGATGATTAGTGAATTTTAGCAACGGCCGGATTGGCTTACGATAATTTGCCGTACATGTAGGCTAGTGTCCCGATTTGGATAGGATTAAACCGAATGTCCTCAGTTTATTTGTGACGGCCATTCCGACCAACTGGGGACTTCATGCGTGTCCCCATTTGTGTCATATATATAGAAAATAATGACCCCATTCGACAGGAGATACATGCATGAGAGATGCTATGATGCTGCCCCGTATTCATAAAACTTCTTAACTTAAAGGCCCGTCTACACGATCATACATTTGTTCAAAACATCATCATACATTTGTATGATGATGGATGATGATGTCCAAGCTTGTTGTGGATTTCCGTCTACACAATGCAGCTAAAAGTTTGAACATCATCATACGTGTTGGATGCTTGTAAAGAACTCGACCCCAACTACTTCTGTTTCGTATCTCTTAAATTAACGAGCGTTTATTTCGTCAACTTAGCGGCGTCTCAATCATACAGGTCTCTACGCTCAAGTCTCCAATCCAAAAGTCTCCGAGTTGCGCGCCCACGTCAGTGACGTCAGGAACGGCACGACGCATCTTCAGTGTTGGACTCCTACATCGTCAGAGACCCATGACGTATAACAAGTGAGCGCGGAGACCAATCCCGTGCATTCACCAACCAGGTGACGTACGCGCGCATGGTAACCAAGTGTTTCCATGGGGAATGCACAGGACCAGTTCACCACACCATCCCCTCCAAAAATAAGGCCTCATACAGGGAAATCCAACACTGAAGCAAAAATGTCTAAATATTTATACATTACAAATTCATATTTAAGTATCCATTGTGCTCCTGCAAANAACAAGCTTGGACATCATCATACAAATGTATGATGATGTTTTGAACAAATGTATGATCGTGTAGACGAGCCTTAAGACCCCTTAAACCAGAAGTGCACCGAAGCCAGGTGGGGTGCTTATCTTGAGATTCATAAACGTACTTAAGTACCCTGCCTAGCTCAGTGCACCGCGCAAGTCGTTGCTACGGGCCTATGTCATTTTTCATGGTCGGAATGTTCATTTTTTGCGGTTTGGCGAGCGTGCAAGTGGTTGACTCACAACTATTGCTGTCAGTGTCAATGCCGTGTTATGTAATTTTGCTAGAAATAGTTGTATTGCCGTCAAGGAGGGACAGTAAGACGAAGAGAAAGCCAAGTTTTTAAGGAAGCCTTCGTCGCAAAAAATGGTGGTTGAATGAGAATTGTTATTGATAGGTGTATTAGGATACAAAAAGGGGTCATCAGCCATTGCGTGATTCGTTTGAGTTTGTGGTTCAACTACATCCAATAATGTCTGTCTATCGACCCGATATCGCTGATAAAGTTCAAGATCAAAAGTGCACTCTTTTGCGAAAAACGCGTTCGCGACGCATTGCCCGCCTCCCTTCGATCTCAAACTGTGCACTAACATTAGAGGGGCCATCTCCTTCGATTAAATTGCCAAAACTGAATGATTCAAAGCAAATAAGCCAATCTACCTAAAGATAAGACTGCCTCGGAGGTGTCTCAAATCTAAGAGACAATTTGAGTGGTCTACTTGACTTAAGTGTCATATTGAATCCCACTTGTTCGGTGCACCAAAGTTAAGGAGGGGTTTGTTCGCTCTGCTTTGACTTAAGTAGCTTTATGAATAGCAGGGCCCGTATTCATAAAACTACTTAAGTCTAAGTGTGATACTTATCTTTTGTGTTGAACAAAGGATAAGTGTCATATTTAGACTTAAGTAGTTTTATGAATACGGGGCCAGGCCTGGGGTCTGGGCTTCAGTCTGGGGTCTGGCGTCAGTTCTAATTCAATTCTCATTCAGTTTTGGCTTTTGGGGGCTTCGCGAAAACTGTCTAATTGGTGCATTGCATAAAAGTTTTGCATTTCATTTCCAGCACTATCTTATAACGGGTCATCTATTCAACACGTATGTCATCTCCTTCTTCGTATCCTTGGCATTTGAGGCGCCCGTGATCGCCCTGCACAAAGAGTTCTTCAAGTGTGGAGGGAGCAAATGTCGTAAGGGACAGACTGATGCTGTGCCTGCCGATGCCAAAACCGAGGAAGGTGAAGTCGATACGGTTCCTGTGGAATCCAAAGATGCCAACGACTGTGAGGTTGGAATGAAAACATGAAATGAAGGGATTTTTGGAATTGGAAGGATATCGACAAAATAGACTTCGATATCTTATATACCGGTATATGAAATAGAAACGGGTTTCTAAGGTGAAAGTCATCGCGTCCTTCTACCAGATTCGAACCCACGGACCCTCGCATAAAGGTGGTGACAGACTGGTCCGTGTACGATCCGTATACAATCCAGTCCGCTGCTCCGCTTGAATCACTTTCTACTCATTTCCTTTTAATGTGACAGACTGGTGCATATCCGATCCGACACAGCACGTCAACCCGCCCCGAATCAACCGGGTGGGCGATTTTTACGGACTGCGGATACACAACGCTGACCTTTTATGGACATTATTCCTATTAATCCTATTATACCTATTATTCCGAGTCGGACGGATCGCTTCCGTCTTGATAGGCAACGATGGCTAAAATGACCGTGTGCTGTAGACTTGTCGCACCAGTTTGTCACGGCTCTCCGTTTTTTGCTGTGTCGGACACGTGCTGGACGGATACGTATCGCATACGGAACGGACCAGTCTGTCACCGCCTTAAGGCATCAATCGCCAGCACTAAGGCGCAGCACGCCTTAACCACTAGGCCAAATCCCCATCTTCAAAAAAGATGGTTCAATGGGTGGCCTATGTTAAACGAGGCGTCCATAAGTACCCTGCGAGTAGCCCAAACAATCTCCAAACCGAAACAGTTTTATGTTATGCGAGGGGTCACATAAAGGAGATACAAACAAGCCTGGCGGCGTAAAAGGTTCACGTGGAAAGAGTTTGAAATAAAGAATGTTCGCACAAACACAAATGCCTTCGATACGAGAACACAAGTGTTCAACCTGACACATTGAACAGTCAATTACTCCAAGGTCAAAATGAAGTTGTCAAAGCAAGTGCATTCGATTCAGGCCAAAACGCCGACTGAAAAACGTAAACAAAACAACACTCCCTCTCCATCACGATCGAACAAACAGGCCTAACTCAGTACTCGCACAAAAAGAGTGAGTGATAATCCACGGCTCGTCGTAATAGTCAACAAACGCTAATGTATACCCCATCTTGCACCATGGCTAAAGGTAACAATTTCTATGTATATGTACATGTGCTTCTCAACGTCGGGGCCACATCGAGGTCACACTAATTATACAAACCATGCTCGGCCGCCCTGGAGCCCGAGATGAATGTGTGACCCCCGTATGGATTCTAGCCAACCAAAATCGTTTCTTAATTATGAAATCTCTAGAAAACCACAAAATGCCGAAAAAACCGTATTAATCGCGAAATAATCGCTAAAATAAATAGCTGGGACACTTCTAGGCATAAAAACTAACATATCTCAGCTCATTGTCTTGAGATACGCTAATGCTTTAGTGCCGAAAAATCCGTTACAAGCTCAAATTGGACCCAATATAATGGTCACTTAAAGGGACTATAGGCCCACGTGAACCAATAATAAATCTAAACTACTAAAAGAACAAACTTCCACGGAAATGAAGACAACTGCCGAATATGTGCCTTTCAAACCTTCACACATCTTTCAAGTACAGTCTTGGGTACAAAACCTCCCCTTCTCAATGTAAACTTTCGCCGAGAAAGTGAACTTGAGTGTGTCCGTGTTTTTGACAACTTCAGGAGATGGATATTTGGAGCAAATTTTGGAAAGGCGATAAAATCTAGACCACTTCGACTACAGAGCTCACATTTTCAGGACTGAATTGTTATCACATCAAATTAACGTGTGTAAAAAATGAAGCAATTCCAGCATTAGTTCTAGAAATGACAGGCACTTATATGGGTTGCGATCATTGTCGTGTCGCTTTGGCACTGTCGTCATCGGTTGTCGTCGTCATCCTCCATGGGGCTCACGGCGTCTATGGAAATGTGTACTGTTCCCGACGTAACAACGAATCTGAAGCCGGCGTGGTAATTTTGTCGCCATTTTGTCGTTGACAGAAGTTTCGTATTTCTTTGTCTAACTTTCGTCTCAATAAATATAAGCAAGCTCTGTTGTGTCATCAATGGGGGATGGAGACGGTAACGTGATGTGAGTATAGAACAAGCAGAACGCTTGCAATGAATAAGTAATACTTTAGTAGTCGAGAGAAGAGCCGAAATGAAAATGTGGGTCATGCCTAATTTTCATGATTTATGTCACGTTTTCTAGCCTAATTCTATGAGTTATGCGCAGATGGCGCTGGTGTGTTGGCTGTATGTTTCTAGTCTACCGTAGTTCCATGAGTTGTGCGTAGATGGCGATGGTGTATATCAGATGCATGATTGCCCCAGGCTAGACCATGTAGGCTGTATTTGTAAGACAACATCTTGTTTTCTATGTTTCCAGTTTACTGCTGTCCATGATGCTTGTAAAGGTTGATGAAGAGTCTTCAATAGTACAATACAGCTATGGATATAGTCAAAACACGTCATCTTGGTCTATCTCTCTCGAGTTGAAACACAACATCGTAAAATCACGTTAGTAATGCAATACTGAAGATGTCGAATCGTCACGGAGGTGCAAGAAGAGGTCTGGATCTGCTCTCGGAAGTTGCCTTGATGCAGTTGGAAGTGGATTTGGAGAGTACAGCCCAGGAAATAGCCCTGTTGGAAGCAGAGATATCGCGGTACCAGTCAACTCCTGTCACGACGAAGCAGGCTGCCGAGTCTGGAGAGGAGGTAAGCTCAGATGGAGCTTCGGGTTCAAGCTTGATGCCGAGTGTTGGCTCAGTTAAAAGGCAAGGTGTGGACCAGGTTCAGCGTTTGCCGGTGTGTCATGACATGCATGAAGAACTGGCATCGCGGACACTCATGGAGTTTGCACACAGTAATGGAGCGGTTATGAATCGCCAGAGCCCAACACCTACCGCTGCTCGCGAGCCGAGATTGTCGGAACCCAGAAGATCTGTTACGCGTGATCAAGTTATGCAGAGCCCCCACACCTACCTGCAATCTCCGGTGTCTCAAGGAATGGGATACGCGCCTTCATCGTACAGTGTCAGTGAGGCGAATCGTTGTGGAACAGTTCAGGATCGGAACGGCCTTGCACCTACAGATTCTAGAGGATACGGTACGGCTCAGATGGAGTTGAATCGTGGAATGGATCGGAATGGATACGGTACGGCTCAGATGGAGTTGAATCGTGGAATGGATCGAAATGGACACGGTGCTGCTCAGATGGAGTTGAATCGTCGTGGAACGGAACGGAATGGACACGGTACTGCTCAGATGGAGTTGAATCGTCGTGGAACAGAACGGAATGGACACGGTACGGCTCAGATGGAGTTGAATCGTGGAACGGATCGGAATGGATGCGGTGCGGCTCAGATGGAGTTGAATCGGGGTTGGACGGATCGGAATGGATACGGTGCTGCTCAGATGGAGTTAAATCGTTGTGAAACAGATTGGAATGGATGTATGTCTCCAGTGTCTCAGGGAATGGAATACGTACCCGTACCTTCGTTTATGTCGTTGCCCGCGGAGTTAAATCATCTCGGAGCGTTGAAAGATGGGAATAGAATTGTGTCTTCGGCTTCTCAGCGAATGGGGTCAGTTACTTCATTGCCAAGGGAGCTAAGTCCTTGCGGAGCGGTTCAAGATCCCAGCGGATGTACACCCATGGTTCTTCGGGGAATGGGATGCCTGGCTTCATCATCTGACGAGTCAAATCGTGAAACAGTTCAGGACTCTAATGCAGTTTGTCATGGAATGGAAGTGGAACCAGTGCGCCTTGATTGTGGTGAGCGGGGAGAAAGCCCACCTTCTCTTGTCACATCAACTCCAGTTGAGTCTAATGAAATGAGTGCAACTGTTGGTGGATCTACCAGTAGCCGTGATCGTGGTGAGCAGAGAGAGGCACACCATGACCCACAGCCAACCGAATTGAACCCAGCTACTGTCAACGAAGGAGTGAACGCTGGTTATGTTACTATGCAAGGTGAGCCATTTAGTCAGACAGATCCAGGACATTTGAGCAACACACGCAATAACTGCCATAACGTTGTCCAGCCTGACCATCATACGTCAACTCAGAGCCAGATGCAGCAGCTTGGGATGAACCCTACGGCAGCACCATTTGTGCCATCTGGAGGAAGTATATGTAACCAGAACTTGAGCAGTGCTAGTGGTAGTAATAGTAGTGTTACTAATGGCGAGGAAATGCTTGCTAAACTTGCTTGCAGTATGGATCAAATCGTTCTGAAGTCAGTCCTGCCAGCCCTTGACGTGGTGAAATTCTCAGGTGACCCGTGCGAATATAACAGATTCATCGCCAGATTTGAAGAGATGGTTGGAAAACAAGCCCTCTCCGAGGCCCAGAAGATGTCACGGCTCCTTCAGTTTTTAGACGGAAAGGCCAGGAAATCAGTGTTAGGGTTTGAAGGTTTACCTGGTGGGCTAGATAGAGCCTTGAAGTTGTTGAAACAAAGATATGGTCAACCTCATGTTGTCACTAAGGCTTGCGTAGATGCGTTAGTCAATGGGACAGTTAGTGGAAAGCAAGGTTTGTTGGAGTATGCTGACAGATCAAGGACGTTGTATGAGACACTGCGGTCGCTAAATGCCTTAGCGGAAATGAACATGTCGAATTTGGCGGCAATGGCCGGAAAGTTACCGATGTATTGTCAGTACAAGTGGCAAGATCAAGCCCAAAGGATTAGAAGCCAAGGAGCGCTTCCCACCTTAGAAGATTTGGTGGTCTTCATTGAAAGAATGGCAGACGCTGCAGCTGATCCAGTTTTTGGAGTAGGTGGTGAGAGTCACAATAAGTCGAACTCTCAGTTTCAAGGGAAGAAGAAAGAAAGGTCTGAGTTTAGTAAAGTCCAACCTTTACGGAGTAAAACCACAACGCTGTCTACACAAGTTGAAAGTAATCAGGGTAACCAACGCCAGAAGAAAGCAGAATCTCAGTCGCCGCAGTGTGTATGCTGTGGTGAAAATCACATGCTGGAAAACTGCCAGGAGTGGAAGTCGATGTCAGTCAAGCGGAGAGGATATATTGTGAGGAACAAGGGTGTTTGTTTTAACTGTTTACAGAAATCGCACTTTGTTGGTGATTGCAGGTCCTCATCGCGATGTACAGTCTGCAGTGAAAGGCATCATACTCTGCTGCATAGAACAAAGGAACAGAAAGAAGACACTTCCACCCCATCGGGAAAGCTCGATGGCTCTGGCAAGAAAGAAACGTTCAAGAAGAAGGCAGTTGCAACTTGTGTGACAGAACAGAGAAATGGACAGGATAGCAGAACGAGGTTGCGAGGCGTTGCCCTTCAGGCCCTACCCGTTCGAGTACTCACTTCTGATGGTGATGTAATGGAAACTTATGCCCTTTTGGACACAGGAAGTGAGGAACCCTTTGTTGCCAAGAAGCTGGTGGATAAGCTGAAGTTGAGAGTCCTTGGTTGGGAGTCGATGCTGATTTGCACCATGTCAGGAGAGTCTACTGTGAAGGTTGGAAAGGTCAATATTGGATTGGAATCAATGGACGAAGGCAGGCGTAGGATCAATATCGGCAACGTTAAGGTCATTGAAGATCTCAACATTTCTACTGCACGACCTACTAGTTTGGAACAGTGGCCGCATCTGCGAGACATCAGTATCCCACAAGTGAAGATGGATGAGATTACAGTACTAATTGGTGCCAATGTTCCCGAAGTGCAGATCCATGAAGAAGTCAGGGTGGGTAGACCAGGAGAGCCCTATGGCGTCCGCACTGTTCTCGGCTGGTCAGTATTTGGTCCATTGGATACATGTAAGCTAAAGCCAGGTGAGGTCAATGTTAATTACTTCCGATACGGTGACAGCGAACTCGATCAGCAAATGGAACAGTTCTTGGGAGCTGAAAAGATAGCTACTGATGGTCATAGAAAAGGGATGTCAGTGGAGGATAAGAGAGCGTTATCAAGACTGGAGAAAACCACGTCAATGGTTGATGGGAGGTACGAGGTAGGCCTGTTATGGAGAACGGAGCATGTGTCATTGCCAGACAATAAGGTGGCTGCTGAGACTCGTCTGATTTCCCTGAAGAGAAAGCTGAGCAAGGATCCGGAGTATCACAGAAAGTATACTGACTTCATGGAGAACCTGGTGAACAGAGGATATGCCAAGAAGTTAACAGATAGTGAAGCACAGATGCGCAGCAACAAAACCTGGTTTTTACCACACCACGGAGTATGGCATCCACAAAAACCCGGTAAGCTGAGAGTGGTATTCGATGCAGCTGCCAAGTATAAGGGAGTGTCCTTGAACAACCAGTTACTCCAAGGTCCCGACTTAGCGAACAGTTTGTTGGGAGTTCTGATTAGATTTAGACAAGACAAAGTTGCCATCGTCGGAGACATAGAGGCCATGTTTCTGCAAGTTGGTGTCCCACAGGGTGATGCTGATGCCTTACGTTATTTATGGTGGGAAGGAGGAGACCTAGACACGGAACCACAACAGTACCAAATGCAGCGCCATATATTTGGTGCCACGGACTCTCCCAGCTGTTGTATTTACAGTCTCAAGCGAACGGCTGAAGATAACAGAGGTGACTTTAGTGAGAATGCAGTTGACACTGTGGCCAGATCGTTTTACGTGGATGATTTGCTGAAATCAGTCGTGACCGTAGCCGTTGCAGTCGTCTTGATAAGAGAAGTCACAGAAATGCTCACCAGGGCAGGATGGAGAATTACCAAGTGGGCAAGCAACAAGAGAGAAGTTTTGGCTGCAATTCCAGATGCGGAACGGGCTAATCCGAGTCTGGACTTAGACTTGGATGACTTACCAATTGAAAGGGCTCTTGGTATACAGTGGAATACAGAACAGGATGTTTTGCAGTTCAGAATCCTCAAGCCTGATAAGCCATCTACAAAACGCGGTATTCTTTCAACCGTCAGCTCTCTGTATGACCCGATAGGATTGGTTTGCCCAGTTGTCTTGAAAGCCAAGCAGGTGATGCAAAGATTATGGAAGATGAAGGTCGGATGGGATGAGCCAGTGCCGTCTGAGGAACTTGAGCATTGGGAGAACTGGAAGGCTGAACTTAGTGCGTTGTCAGAAATCAAGGTCCCGAGATGTTACACGGCTGAACTGACTGGAGAAGTCCGGGAAGTTACTCTTCACGCGTTTGCCGATGCCTCAGAAAGTGGATATGGAACTTGTAGCTACTTGAGATTCCTGTTTGAGGATGGTCGAGTACACTGTGCGTTTCTGATAGGCAGATCCAGGTGTGCACCATTGAAGCCTACAACGATACCACGCCTTGAGTTGCAAGCAGCCGTGTTGTCCGTTAAGACCTACCTTACCATCAAAGATGAGTTAGAGTTCAAAATAGATCGAGCGTTTTTCTGGAGTGACTCACAGACTGTCCTTCAATACATCAGAAATGAAGACAAGCGATTTCATGTGTATGTCGCTAACAGAGTGGCGGAAATTCACGAATCAACTGAACCCAGACAATGGAAGCACTGCCCAGGGATACTGAATCCTGCTGATGATGCGTCTCGGGGATTAAGCCCTAAGAAACTCTCAGAGCAGCAGAGATGGTGGCAAGGTCCTGCCTTTTTATGGGAAACTGAAGATTGCTGGCCCGATGCTGATGTTGGGGATGTCCTTGATGGCGATCCTGAAGTGAAAAGTGAAGCTCGGGTGCTCCATGCGTCAGTCAAGGAAGTTGGTCAAGTGCCTGGTGCTGGTGGTAACTCTGAAGCGAACTCAAGCGGTCGACACGGAATCTGGAAGGTTATTGAGTACTCAAGTTCCTGGTGGGATCTTCAGCGCCGAGTAGCATGGTTAAAACGGTTCTGTGCTTGGCTAGCGTCAAAAAAATCGATGAATCAGGTGACAACTGGAGCTTTGACCCAGGAGGAGCTTAATGGAGCCACTGCGGACGTCGTGAGATTAGTACAGGCGGAGCACTTTGCTGAAGACATTGAAAACCTGAAGTCAGCAAATGAAGTCAAAGCGTCGAGTAAGTTGGCTAGCCTGCGACCTTCGTTAGTGAATGGAGTCCTCCGAGTCGGTGGCCGTCTGCAGAAGTCAACCCCCATGTCCTTCGATGAGAAACACCCGATCATACTACCAAGAGAGAGCCACGTCAGCATCTTGATTGCTCGATACTGTCACCAAAGATTGGCTCATGCCGGCAGAGAGCAGACGTTGGGAGAGTCCCGGAAGAAGTTCTGGATAATCCGTGGGCGCAGTTTGGCGAAGCAGACGGTGAGGGGCTGCATCACATGCCGCCGACTAAACGCAAGGCCGATGGAACAGCTTATGGGATCTCTGCCTGAGTCAAGGTTGGTACCATACCGGCCTCCCTTCACGTTTTCAGGAGTAGATTACTTCGGTCCCCTGCTTGTCAAATGGGGCCGCAGTGAGGCAAAGAGATTCATCATGGTTCTTCGTCAGTTCATTAGTCGCAGAGGACCACCTGAAGAGATAAGATCAGATCATGGGTCGAACTTTACAGGGGCTGATCGTGAGTTGAAGGAGGCGATCGATCAATGGAACCAAGACAAGATTGAGAAGGAAATGCAACAGAGGGGAATCAATTGGGTCTACAATCCACCTACAGCAGCCCATATGTCAGGGGTTTGGGAACGATTGGTCCAATCTGCCAAGAAGCACTTGAAGGCTGTTGCTGGGAACAGGTTGCTCAGTGAATTTGCGCTGAGGACACTGTTTGCGGAAACGGAGTTTATCTTGAACAGCAGGCCTCTTTGTGCCCTGTCAGATGATGTAGAGGATGTTGAAGCTTTAACCCCGAACCATCTGCTGCTTCAACGAAAGGTTGCAGGATTACCACCTGGGATATTTGGCCGAGCTGATCATCTGGGGAGACGGGAGTGGAGAAAGGTCCAGTTCCTCACCGATTTGTTCTGGTCCCGTTGGCTGGCTGAGTATCTCCCACAACTACAAGAAAGACAGAAGTGGCGAAAGGGCCGCCGAAACATCAAGGAAGGCGACTTAGTTCTAATAGTCGACGAGAACACAGTTAGGAACAAATGGTTGCTTGGCAGGATTGTCGAAACATTGGTTGGAGATGATGGATTCGTCCGTTCAGCGAAGGTAAAGACGTCGAGTGGTGAATTCCACCGTCCTGTCGCAAAGTTGTGTCTCCTTGAGCAAGACGATTAACTCCAGTACGATGTATACGATATTTGGAACGAGTGGTTGCAATACGGACTCAGGATCTATATATGATTTAGTTTAGTCAACTTATATGTGTCACTTGCACACCAAATGTGTATAAGCTAAGATGTAGGCGGATCGCTGTTTTGGCTTATGCACAAGTAGTAACCCTTTCATTTTAGCGACCAGGCAGGATGTAGGCGGATCGCTGTTCTGTCTTGTCGTCTTATCTCATTTCATGTCGTCAATTTGATGAATGCGTTTTAGTGTTGAAGAGTTCTGAAACTAAATTGGTTTCGAGTCGTGCGTTTTGGACACTTAACTTTGATTTCATTTGAACAGAATTTTGGACTGGTCATGGTACAGTTTCTTGATGCAGGTTGAGGAAGAGCAATATGCATCGGATTATTTTCACAGTGAAAAATGCATGGTGTGAAAGTGAAATTTTATTTGGACTGTCAAGATTTATTATACAGTAACGTTAACCCTTAGCGCGCCACTCCACTTAAAGGATTCATCATGGTTCTTCGTCAGTTCATTAGTCGCAGAGGACCACCTGAAGAGATAAGATCAGATCATGGGTCGAACTTTACAGGGGCTGATCGCGAGTTAAAGGAGGCGATCGATCAATGGAACCAAGACAAGATTGAGAAGGAAATGCAACAGAGGGGAATCAATTGGGTCTACAATCCACCTACAGCAGCCCATATGTCAGGAGTTTGGGAACGATTGGTCCAATCTGCCAAGAAGCACTTGAAGGCTGTTGCTGGGAACAGGTTGCTCAGTGAATTTGCACTAAGGACACTGTTTGCGGAAACGGAGTTTATCTTGAACAGCAGGCCTCTTTGTGCCCTGTCAGATGATGTAGAGGATGTTGAAGCTTTAACCCCGAACCACCTGCTGCTTCAACGAAAGGTTGCAGGATTACCACCGGGGATATTCGGCCGAGCTGATCATCTGGGCAGACGGGAGTGGAGAAAGGTCCAGTTCCTCACCGATTTGTTCTGGTCCCGTTGGCTGGCTGAGTATCTCCCACAACTACAAGAAAGACAGAAATGGCGAAAGGGCCGCCGAAACATCAAGGAAGGCGACTTAGTTCTAATAGTCGACGAGAACACAGTCAGGAACAAATGGTTGCTCGGCAGGATTGTCGAAACATTGGTTGGAGATGATGGATTCGTCCGTTCAGCGAAGGTAAAGACGTCGAGTGGTGAATTCCACCGTCCTGTCGCAAAGTTGTGTCTCCTCGAGCAAGACGATTAACTCCAGTACGATGTATACGATATTTGGAACGAGTGGTTGCAATACGGACTCAGGATCTATATACGATTTAGTTTAGTCAACTTATATGTGTCATTTGCACACCAAATGTGTATAAGCTAAGATGTAGGCGGATCGCTGTTTTGGCTTATGCACAAGTAGTAACCCTTTATTTTAGCGACCAGGCAGGATGTAGGCGGATCGCTGTTCTGTCTTGTCGTCTTGTCTTATTTCGTGTCATCCATTTGATGAATGCGTCTTAGTGTTGAAGAGTTCTGAAACTAAATTGGTTTCGAGTCGTGCGTTTTGGACACTTAACTTTGATTTCGTTTTGAATAGAATTTTGGACTGGTCATGGTACAGTTTCTTGATGCAAGTTGAGGAAGAACAATATGCATCGGATTATTTTTCACAGTGGCAATGCAAGGTGTGAAAGTGAAATTTTATTTGGACTGTCAAGATTTATTATACAGTAACGTTAACCCTATAGCGCGCCACTCCACTTAAAGGAGGAACAATCCAACGAAATTCGGGGTTGGAATTTGTGGGATTGTTGGGGCCGCGATGTCGTGTCGCTTTGGCACTGTCGTCATCGGTTGTCGTCGTCATCCTCCATGGGGCTCACGGCGTCTATGGAAATGTGTACTGTTCCCGACGTAACAACGAATCTGAAGCCGGCGTGGTAATTTTGTCGCCATTTTGTCGTTGACAGAAGTTTCGTATTTCTTTGTCTAACTTTCGTCTCAATAAATATAAGCAAGCTCTGTTGTGTCATCAATGGGGGATGGAGACGGTAACGTGATGTGAGTATAGAACAAGCAGAACGCTTGCAATGAATAAGTAATACTTTAGTAGTCGAAAGAAGAGCCGAAATGTAAATGTGGGTCATGCCTAATTTTCATGATTTATGTCACGTTTTCTAGCCTAATTCTATGAGTTATGCGCAGATGGCGCTGGTGTGTTGGCTGTATGTTTCTAGTCTACCGTAGTTCCATGAGTTGTGCGTAGATGGCGATGGTGTATATCAGATGCATGATTGCCCCAGGCTAGACCATGTAGGCTGTATTTGTAAGACAACATCTTGTTTTCTATGTTTCCAGTTTACTGCTGTCCATGATGCTTGTAAAGGTTGATGAAGAGTCTTCAATAGTACAATACAGCTATGGATATAGTCAAAACACGTCATCTTGGTCTATCTCTCTCGAGTTGAAACACAACATTGTAAAATCACGTTAGTAATGCAATACTGAAGATGTCGAATCGTCACGGAGGTGCAAGAAGAGGTCTGGATCTGCTCTCGGAAGTTGCCTTGATGCAGTTGGAAGTGGATTTGGAGAGTANATGAAAAGGTGATTCTTGTCCTCTTCATTGGACTTACAAAAAACGCACAAACCATTTTCCTCGTTCGGAAACCACCGTTTTAAATCAATTCCTAAAGCTAAAACATTATGATAAATTTTCCACAGATGTTCTTTTATTTTACGCTCAAGGTCTGACTTGAATAATTTTTTCCACCAAATTTCACCATCATTATGTTCTTGTGGCCTTTCTTGTTTTGCTTTCATAATTTTCTCATATAATACTTTGCAAGACAAATCTTTGCTTAATTTCCCATACCAGTTACTTAGGAAATCAACTTCACTTTGGTTGATGTTCTGATACATGTTGGTTTCAAGTTTTAGTAACCAAACGTAGTACCGTAGTTCCATGAGTTGTGCGTAGATGGCGATAGTGTATATCAGATGCAGGATTGCCCCAGGCTAGACCATGTAGGCTGTATTTGTAAGACAACATCTTGTTTTCTATGTTTCCAGTTTACTGCTGTCCATGATGCTTGTAAAGGTTGATGAAGAGTCTTCAATAGTACAATACAGCTATGGATATAGTCAAAACACGTCATCTTGGTCTATCTCTCTCGAGTTGAAACACAACAATCATTTTGGGTCACCCTGTACATGTCGGGATTCCTACATATTCAGGACACCCGCCCCTTGTATGTCGTCACCGTTGGAAGAAGGAGGTAAGCGTTCCGATGGAGATTTCCGTGAACGCCTTGGCCAATGAATTCTTTCAGATGTTTATTAGTTCTTTCAGATGTTTATGTTCCTTCAGATGTTTATGAGTTCTTTCAGATGTTTATGAGTTCTTTCAGATGTTTATGAGTTCTTTCAGATGTTTATGTCAGATGATTCGCGTAGCGTCATTTTGACGAACCCTTGTTTGTATATTAACAAAATACTCAGTTTGGTGATAAATGGAGAACGATGCCCGGTTGCTCAGGTCTGTGTTACCTGAGTCAATCTTATATACCGAACTCGAGTTCACGTAAGTAGCACTTATGACGAAACATAAGTATAGCTTAATCGATTCCGAGTTCATTGCACAACCCGAAATGAAACTGGCATTACACAAACTCGAATTTATCACCCTACTTATACGGTAGGCCCATACAAATGCAGCGGAAACCATTCACAAGCACATCTAGGCACGACAATCTTCCCGGCCGCGGCCACTAAACACATCGGATATGCAATCATGGGGAAATCGCGGGACTATTCCGAGCTTGAGAATGAAGTTTTGCTGGTGTTGGTCGAAGCGAAAAAGAATATCATCGCTGAATGGCACTGTACAGGAAACTGGATGAACTGTGGTCGGAGTCGGGCAATTCGACCATCTTCGAAAAAGATAGCAAATGTTTTTACTTAAAATTTGCACAGCAATGTCCAATGTAAATGTACTGCAAAAATTGAAGTAAAAGAGCATTTGCTAGTCTTTCTGAATACCAGCTATTAGGTCAACTTCGTCCAACACATCCAAATAACCGTCCGCCATCCTTGAAATTCAGCAACAAAATGAGGCATACGGTCATAAGTCGCGATTATAACCACCCCTCAGCCGAGTTTATTATAACAAGGGCTCGAGCCCGACTTGTGATTTGAGTGCATGTTGTGGAAGGCGCTGAGAAAATAACACCCGACATATTAAGTTGCGCTTAAGTTGGGCTTGGCATGAACAGAGCTGAGCAACCGGGCATAAGTTCGTCATTTTGACGAAGCGGAGTTTTTCAGCTTTTAAATTTATATTTCGTTTCTAATTCTTTGCTACGAAGTGGAAATTTAAAAAATCAAGATGCAGACAAGCTCTCTCGGTCTAATGATACGCTAAAAGACATGAAAGACGCACTGGCAGCAGGCACATTTGTGGTACCATGCAACCATCTCCAGAAGTAACTCCTGGAAATGAATTTTTTAATGGAAAACTCATTCTACTTAATTTCAGTTAATAATATTGTCCTTATTGTCGAGTAATGGAATAATTTTGGGGTCGGACGCTCGTAATGCTGCAGTTCAGCCTGTGACCGCTTTGGGTTTGCGGCAACAACTTTACTTTTTCCAGTTCTCACCAACGTATGTTGTATGTAGGTGCGCAGCCTAAATCGTTGGAAATGACGACTCCCAACATATCCAAGGTTAAATGGACGGCCATCTTTGGTCTGCTACTGGTGGCAAGTTCCTCGGCCCAGGATGTCAACATCACAGCTTTAACACGTGATGAATTCCTGGATGAAATTCTGAAGATTGTGTTCACTGATTACGTCGATACTGCCTCCTATATGCTGAATTCGGTAAATAAGAACACGATTGCCAATGTGTCGGCACCATCTTTGGCGGACGTGAGGATCCATATGATTGGGCGATGAACAGTGAGAATGCATAGTCCTATTCAGTCTTGCAAATGTAGCATAGTGAAATGAAGCATTTGCCGTCCTTTCGACAAATACTTGTATTTACCACTGACTTGTGCACATCAACCTTGGCACTTTGCCCATATTGAAGTCAGGGTGAATTATACCTTACACAAGCACATGAGACTCGAACTGCTGACGAGCATTATGATTATACACAGACCAACGTCACCTCAATCGATCCACGCTCATTAGCCTATGCCGACAAAATCTGGCAATGAAATTTCATCTAACAACAAATTGTAAAATTTGTCTCGCATTTAATTGAGATACTTTGTTGACTATGTTGCAAATTTGTATTCCAGTTTTGGACTCATTCGGATGACCTCGGGCAGGGATAAAGCTATATAACCAGATTTGGCTAGGGAACTTCGACCAGTGGAGGGCGTCGAAAATGAGAGTTCGACCGCTGGTAACCATGGTAACGTCTACTGTCGAGTCAAACTGGCATTTCTTGGCACTCGGAATACGTATGTTAGTATAGATCATACAGAAACACATGGTCCCGCTGGTTGAATTTTCAGTTCTCAAGTATCATGCCAACTTTACAGACCATTAAACCTTCTGTCCACTGTGTTCAGTACGCTTACTTTTGTATTTGGTGCCAATCGTGGAATTTTGTGTGAAAAAACACTTTACGTGTGTGACTGTGGACTCGTGAAACGTGCAAAATAACAGCACGCGTCATGCAGAGCCAATACGTAAATTAGGCAATTTGCAGGTTGTACCACAACTAAAAGGACCAAATGTCGTAAAGTCCACAGTTTGTCGATTTGCGACGGCCATATTAGTTGTTGAATGGGGACACATTCAACCATATCTTGCTACATTACACATAAAGGTGTCCTCATTTTGTGTACCACAGAGTGATGTGTCCCCAATCGATACAAAATACACTGACTGCTGACCTCAGTATAGGTGCGGAATACAGTCTTGTTGCCATTTTGAAATATCAAGACCTCAGGGTCCATGTATTCATAAACATTTAAATCTAAGTGTTACTAATACTTACCACTTGTGTTGAACAAAGGATAGGTGTCAAAACTTCAAGTGCGTAGGCTGGTGTGAGCCTGGGGAGGTGCACATTTTTATGAAAGCGGAATTCCTCCCGCAGCTGGTAGCCCAGGATATTTATCGAATATAAGGGGGAATCTGGAACAAATTGCAACATAATTTCTTTTTGCTTTATATGGTTTTGTATACCCCTCCAAACATAACATAAAAAGTCCGTTTAAATCCGAGCCTCCCCCCCCCCCGAAGTGCCCATAATTAGTATTTATTTGAGATCCTACAGAAACTCCTATTACAATGTTTATGGATTACAATGTTTATGATATACAATTTGCTCACTATGTATCATTATTTAATGCTAATTTCAGTGTGGACATTTCATTTGCCTGGGGATATCATGCTTTTAATTTTCGTTTACTATAGGAGTGATCAAAACGTACAAGGCTGAATATATTGGCGACACAACACGAATTGATCGCGTCGCAGAAAAAATTCACTTAAAGATTGGTGCAAAAGTCATGTAGTTGCAGCACCTGAATGATGTTCTGGTGAACGGGAAATAGTGAAGGCCATGCGAGAAAAAGAGATTGATGTAGAGTTCGAGGGGATGGACAGTTTCTCAACCATATCACCTGTCAGATTTTCGAACTACTGCCCAATTAAGAGAAGCGAAGTTGCCCATGCCACCGGATTCAACTGCCCATTGGACTTGCATACAGCATAACAGTACACAAAGCACAAGGCCTGACATTGGAAAGGCTCGTCATGGACTGCAGGTTCATGCGACAACCGGGTCAGCTCGCCGTTGCAATTGGAAGATGTCGAAATAAAAAGGGGCTACGGGTTTTGAATTTCAATTAGAGGGAGGTACCACCTCAACCCAACCTCGTGGCTGAATTGAGTCGCACCAGTGAACCGTTCCAGCCGGACTGCAGATGTTGCACACATGATTGTGAAGTTGACTTCGAAGACCAACCAACTTCCCAAACACTGAATTTGATAGCACCAGACATATCTGATGATGACCTCGGCGATGGCGACATTTCGCAGTTTATGGCAAAGTTGGATGAACGGGAGAGGATTATGGATGAAGACGTACTTCAAGTCGATGTTGACCTCCAAAATCTTGTCCGAGAACTGAAGTATCCCAATGCAGATATCCCTGAGAAAACAGCTTTCAATGAGGCAATACAACATGTCATTGACAGTGAAGCCAGCGTACCCACCATGAAGTTCGTGTGGAAAAAGGCACAGGGAATTGTTCAACACGTGAGAGAAAGCGATGTTAAGAACGTAGATGTCAATCGATTTTTTGAATCTTGGGATGAGTACCTTCGTCGTCAGCCTACACGTCTGAAATATTCCGATTATTTGGTGAACATCCCACACCTCACCAAGCCAATGCACTGTTCACAATCAGCAACGCCATAAAGAATAAGGTGCTAAACAGAGCTACATCAGACATACGGGAAAGCGCAACAACCTGGGCCTCAGAAGAAGAGGGGAAGACGTTTGATGCTGAATCAGGGCTTGGAAAATTACGGTACCTAGCTGGCTGGGCTGAAGCAAAAGAACGATATTCCAGACAACAAACAATAAGAAAGCTATTGTATTCAGAGTTTTCTAAGAGTAGAGTGGAACAGTTGACCAGACAGTTGGATTATTTAGGTCAGCTACTCGGGTCTGAACACCAGTTGACAGCACAGTCTGCACATCCCGATTCGCTGATAGAAACTGCAAGGAAACAAAATCTGAACAGAAGTTTCTGATAGAACATTTCAGTTTTTCGTCCAACTGGACAAATGCATTCGGAAATTTGAATCAGAAGGAAGGTTAAATGTAGAGGGGGCACACTTTTTAGAGGCACAAAAGAACAGTGTGAAAGAGAGTGTTGACCTGAGGACATTGTGGTTGGGCCTATTTCAAATGGAACAGACGGAAGACTCGGTTGTTTTGGAAGCCTTGTTGGACGATATCATAAGAAGAATGATGAACCTATCAGGAAAATATTTCACCAAAGAATATCGGGAAAAGATGACGACCAAGGAGAAGGCCCATCGCAAACAAGTCAAAATAGGGAAGGACTTAAGATATGCAGCCAAATTGTTTTGTTGTAAGAACATATTGTTAGAATCAATACAAAAAAAAAACGGTTTTTGTTAATCGAATATTGAGCATTGACCACTTCTTATTTTAACCTTTCACCCTTTATGATTTTCAATTTCAGGAAAGTGTGACGAAAAGTTCAGCATGAAGTGGATAAGGACTGATTCATCAGCTTCGAAAATAGCCAGCCTCAGACGGCTTCAGTCAGAGATCGTGAGGGACAGTGATGCTTTGGTACACTTTTCTAAAAAAGATTTGGCTGTACTGCCCTCCAAACGAAGACTGCAGTAACTGCACGTACTGCGGTCTTGCGTTTTATGCCATATCTCCCTTGTTTTACAATGTAGGTGGCAGCTCTGAATAATTTTGCAAGAAAGGAGAGCATTATCTACTGATGTTATTACACACCTACACTGTCCCCTTCACTGAATAGGAAAGGCTGCAGAGGCTGTACAAGGGAAGACTGCAATATGTAGATACTGCAGTCTTCCATTGTAGGGCAGTGTACTATTCAAAGCGTACGGTTTACATTGTCCTAGGAAAACGAAATCCGAACAAGTTCCTCTCATCAGTGCCAAAATTAAGGAATCAGAAGGGATGACGAATGTTGCTGTGTTTACAGAAGGTTAAGGTTAATATTGCTGAATAAAATTGATGTTCTTAACACCGGAAACTCAAAGCATCTTACATGTATTCTGCGAAACGTACTAGTATATCGTACCTCAAGTAAGATTCCGTGAATAAGATTGGCCGAGCGCAGTCACGTGAGCGGTCAACATTTCGGCATGTTCGCCAGGAAAATATTTCCGGTTGGAATGTTTTCCCGCAAAATGCTTCCGTTAGACGGCCCCACGGCCGCATTTTGTTTCTCGTTTCAAGTGACACGGCAGTTTTGCAATCAAAATTGCCAAAATACCGGCCATTATTGTCAGCTTAGCTTTTGTGATCATCGACAGCATGGGGTAACTGTTAACTTTGTCCTTAACACAATGACCCAAACCTATCGCAAGTTAACACGCTGGTGACTCAGATTTTATCGTACGCTATGCACCAACTTCCGCTAAAGCAGTCTTTCTGAATAATAGAGCCATATTGATCTACGCGACGAAAGTGCATAGGAAAGGTAGGTTTCGACTTCAGAAATAGGATTTCTTTCCTTCAAAGGATTCTTAGAAGAATACATGTAGTTCTCTTTTTTGTTCATTACATGTACATAGGTCGATCCTCAGAAGTGGAGAGCCAAAAGTGGTTGGAAGGAAAGTGGTGGGTAGGTGTTATACTGTTGATTGCAATTACTCAGTTCAGGAAACTCACAAGGATTCAGTTCCCCATACATTACGCTACCCACGCGGCACGTCGTCTCCTGAAAATTTACTAATTTTATTCAATAAATAGATCTACTGGTATATCATCATACATTATACACATGGTTAAACCTAACCCTCATCCAACTCTCCTCGCCCCCCCCCCTCGACAACAACCGTTTTCAGGCGCTGATTCGGGGGGGGGGGGGCGCACCCCACCCCTTTCGGCCAACAAATCTGTAAAATTGAGTAGGGGCGTCGGCACCGTACAGCGTGTCGCAGTCAGAAATGGTTCCCGTCTACACTAACGTGTGCAGCCACCCTTACCAGCCTTTGCCGCATGCGTCAACGCATCGCATTGCGTTGCGTTGAAGCATTGCGATGCGTTGACGCATGCGGCAACGCCTTTGTTATTTTCCGCCGCACTGCGCGCAAACAAAGGCTTTGACGCATGCGTCGCCCTATCGCATGCGAATCGCGTAAGGGTAGGGACACATCTAATGCGATTGGGCGACGCACGCGTCAACGCAATTGTTTGCGTGCAGTGCGGCGGAAAATAATAAAGGCGTTGTCGCATGCGTCAACGAATCGCGTTAGGTGTGCAGCCACCCTAAGGGTAGGGACACACCTAACGCGATTCGTTGAAGCATGCGGCAACGCCTTTGTTATTTTCCGCCGCACTGCACGCAAACAAAGGTTTTGACGCATGCGTCGCCCTATCGCATGCGAATCGCGTTAGGTGTGTCCCTACCCTAAAGGCCCGTTCACACCAAAACCGCGCGAGGAATCGTAACGGGAACCGCGGCGGTTATCGCGAAAAAGTGGGTACAGACCAATGCGATAACCGCCGCGGTTTGCGTGCGATTTTGAACTGAAAACGGCGGGAAGCCCTCGATACTTGGTATCTCATAGGCCAACGACATACACATGGCCGAGTCAGAAGACTAATTCACCGAAATTCTTACATTCCATGCCTGTCAGCGGGAAAAAACACCGAAATACCAGTCAAAGGGGAAAAAACACCGAAACAGGCGCAACCTTTGGTCCAAAACTTACTGAAGGATCGGAAGGTTTACGGCGAATACCATTACTTGGTTAGAGAGCTGTTTTCGTATAAGACAAGTTATAGAGGCTGCCAACACACGTGCTTCTCCTGAGATGTATGGGGAGAAGTGTAGCAAATTTGATAAATCGCGCGGGAATCGCAGAAAAAATCTGCCAGGGAGCCATTCTTGCGGCGCCCGCAGCGATTTTCCGCCGGCGGTTTTTCTGCGCGATTTTGGTCTGAACTCTTTATATAAATAACGTAAGAGCGATTTTCGCAGCGGGAATCGCGCAGACAATCGCCGCGGTTTGCGATTTTGGTGTGAACGGGCCTTTAAGGGTGGGTGCACACTAGAAGCGATTCGCCAAGCGATTTGGAATCGCACGCGAATCGCTTTTGTTTGGGAGGCATTGCGGCATGAAATAACAAAGAACCATCGCATGCGTTGGGCGAATCGCGTGTAGTGTATACCCACCCTTAGGGTAGAGTATTAGGGAATTGAGTGGATCTGGACGGAAGAGGAAGATTTCCGTCACGCGCGTACCCGAGCTTAATGTGGCATAACTGACTTGACCCGTTTCATAAGACGAAATTCACACTAAAATCATAACAGATATAGGTTTATAGAAACACGGGCTCTTTCACTTTTCCTATTATTCCCAGGTACTAATTTCATAGATTTACGTAATATAAATGGATAAAATACTAATGATGGACTCAAAAGATTATCCTGGTCAAGATGCAAATGATTTAACAATTCAATTAGATGAGGAAGTAGAAAATGTAGAAAGTATCAGACTTATCTATGCAGGAATACCTTGCACATTTTACAATATTTCAAGGACAAGAGATAATAATACATTCGTTATTTATGAAGACCGTCGTGGAAAACATATCATCATGCCGGATGGATTTTATACATTGCCTATTTTCAACAAGGAATTTAAAAATCAGTTACAAGCAAAAGGTGTAGATAGAAATAGGATTTCGTTTGATTTATGCCCATATAATGCCAAAATACAAATTTTATTTAGGATAGCTAGAGGAAAACTGTTGATGATTATAAAATTCTTATAGACGAACATTCAAAAAATATATTAGGGCTTTATAATAGATACGTAGGGCCGACTGCAATAGATAGTACAAAAGGAGTAATAAAAGGCGATGCCCCGATTAACTTCAAACCTTTCGAGTATTTCCTTATACACTGTGACATAGTAAACACAGAAGATATTCTTTATAATGGCGAGAGAAGTGATGTATTTGTAAGGCTACCAGTTAAGGAATGCGATTTTGGAGAAATGTTACAATATAATTCATCAAGTATGAAAGAAAAACATTGTAAAGAAAGATTTAACAATTTAAGACTTTGGGTTACAGATGAAAAGAATAAGAAAATAAAGTTTAATGACGCAAATATTCAGTATGAGTTATTAATAAAATTTTCCACATAAATGAGCAGATATTGGGGTTATTCAAAACGGCCAAAGAACTGGTATAAAATGTTGAAGGAATCTAATCTTACAACTGAACGTGAATCATTTATAAAACCAGAACTAGTGGAACCATCAGAACCAGATTTACTAGAACCTAAATTAATAGATGGTATTAAAAGAATATTCAGCATAAACTTGAAAAACATGAAAAGATAGGAATGTTAGCGGTCTCAAAATTAAACACTGTTAATAACTTAATTAGTGCGGCTTTAACAGATTCCCATATTACACAAGAAGAATTCTCATTAATTACCAGTGAAAAGGAGAAATATATTATCTTAAAGAATGGCATAAGAAAAAAACAAAGAGAAGATGTTGCAAACCAAAATGTTGATGTGGAAGAACTTAAAAAAACTTTTTTTAGAAGAAGGCAAGAAATTAGCTCAGAACGAAATAATAAAAAATTGAAACACGAAGTGATCTAACAACAACAGTGAACCATAATTACAATTATTATTATTATTATTACCGAAATCCAATTATACCTTCAGCTCCTCCAAATTATTATTAGTTAAATGAATATCGACTATTTTATTGATGAACCAGAATGTGAAGAAGCTACATTTGATATTTATTTGGAACATTATCACTTCATTAAATCTATTACTTTAAAAAGTATAACATTTTATAATTCTTGGTGGACTGGAGATTTTCTTCCACAAGATGTAAAGGTTTTTCATTTTTTAACTAGTGATATAGTAGATTATAAAAGTAGAATTATAAATGCTGAAGAAGTTTGTGTTGAAAAAGGTGGTTTTTTTGCGCCAAAAGATGCAGATGAGGTAACAATAGCACGATTATACGTGAAAAACTTAAATGCATGCATTGGCCGTTTGAAAAATCTTTTCAAAAAACACAAGATCGAAGAAAATATCAAAATTTGAATACCAATTTCCATTTAATCGACATTTTAGTTTAAGTGAATTTTGTAGTGTGTGGCATAATATTATTGAAGAATTTGGGAGATATAATGTTAATTTTTACTGTGATAATAATAACTACATTATTATTGAGTTAACAGAAGATGAGGAGTTTAGTTTGTACACTTTACTTAAACGAAGACAGCAAGTAGAAGTTGAGACTGAAACATATCGAGATGAAGTAAAAGTAGAAATTACAAAAACTGAAATAAAGAAATATTTAGTAGAAATAGTTAATAAATGGTTTGGTTTTAAACAGGAAACGTTCACTAAAAAAGGTAAATATTATTCAACTAAACCATTGCCTTTTTATGTTATTAATCTTTTTCTCAATTGCAATTTAATTAATAAACAATATACTCTTCATAATAACAAACATTCAGATATATTATGTTCAATACCAGTTGACGATGGTAATCAGATTAAACTTCAAAGATTT
>NMRB01004147.1:33949-44018 GCA_002633025.1 Notospermus geniculatus
ATTCAGCAAACTTCAAACCAGAAAGAACCTATGAGTTATGTATCTACAGAGATTCTAGCAAAATCACAGATGAAATGCACAAGGGCTTTTCAATCATGATGTTTTTAAAAACTTTGGCTTACATAGTAAGATGAAATTGAACACCAAGGTATCTTACATTTATTAAAGCCAGAGAGGACACACTTGTGATGTTTCAAATTGATTAGTGCCCGAAAATTGTGTCCGATCTACTTTCACAGCCTGTCGCTTTCAGTATACATGTCACAAATGACAGAGACTGTAATATCTTATAAATTGTAAGATACCAAGGTATATAACATCGAGAGGTAATGAATATGGAAAAAAAAAGTGCTGTTACAATGCAATGGTGCCAAGGCTTTCTTCAAAGACAACTGACAATTATTCATAATTTACTCTTCGATGAAAGCCGGGTTCCATTTTGTGTCAAGGGAAGGGGTACTGGTTTGGCATCTTTGCATTACAGAACAAGCCTGACGATCTTATACTAATGCCCATTCACAATGTTGGAACTGAACTTTGACCTTGATGGAAGGTTAAGGTTCAAGGCTTCCTTTCCATTCCAAGGTCAAGGTCACTTCCAAGGTGAAGACAGGTGGCTGTCATTGCATTTGCATCTTCAGAGTGTAAGCCATGCGGCCTACAGGTCATCATATAATGCAGAGAAGCCATGGACAGGATGAAGGATAAGGCCTACTCTACTCAGGATGGCATTGGATCAATTTTCAAAAATCTGTTGTGAGGACATGAATTAATGCTAGCAGCGATGTTATCTCACTGTTGTTGAATGTAAAGCTTTGTTTCAGCTGTCATGAGAAAAGCAAGCCTTTGTTACAATGTGAAGAGGCTGAAGAGGAATTGTGGAACAGTTAGTGCAACACAAGGGTGATAGAGGTGGCAAAAACAGTGGTAGCATATTGAAAGTTAGTACAACTGGTTCACCCTGGCTTGACATTCATCTCTTCAATATTGTACTCTGGGTACAAGAGAAATGTTGCCAAAGATAGGGTGATCATCCAGTTGGGTTTAAACTGTGTTAGTGACAGACAGAGCTTTTGTTCATTCAAAGCTAGCATCTGCGGTTAATAAAAGATGAGCAAGAGAAAAGTCTGTACCTATCACGGCATTGGCTCCCGATTTGAACAGCTTCACTGCAAGCGAAAAAACAAGCAAGACTCAATTCATCTTAAAGAATGATTAGATACTCCACTAACCATTCTTCTTCCCAGCAGAGACTGCCCAGTGACATGGAATAGTCATAGGATGGCATGCTTTTGCTGCAAGGATTGGCACACAAATACAGGATATGGTTTCTTGTTGCTTCTGCATGTAGTGACGGAGAATCTCTATACCACCACTATATACAGTTTCTTAGACTAAAATCAATCATGTGCAGGCTATGTGGTATGAACAGTTCTGATACAGCTCTAGTACTATTTCAATTTTGTTAAGTTCATGCACTTCTTCACCACAGCCCAGTGTATTTCAATCTCTGCGTGCCCTAAGCCTGAGTCACTCATCAAGCTCAGCAATGTCACTTGGCATATCTTATAACACACCTAAGGGGAGTCTGGAAAGAAGGCCTATGACTGGGCTGTGGAGAGAATTAGATGTACTTCGATACAAGGTTCAACAACATAGGCCTATCCTAACACAATCATCATCAAACAACCACTTAATTACACTTTTCGCTATCTTTTATGAAATCGTTTTTGTACAAACTTAGATGTCATTTATCGTCTTTCAAAGCTTTGAGCGAAGAACTGACAAAAACAGGTTTGTATGAGGTAGGCCTAACAACTGCAACAGCAATTCCACGTAATAATATGATAAATGTGAATTTATGTAAAAAGCGAAACACCAAGATGAGTCACAAGAAAGAAAATTATCCATTTAGTAATCTATTATTGAACGATAACGGAATTCACTATATCATCAAAAGAAGACAATCGAAACAAAATACAGAACTCAGCCCACCATTTAAAACCAACTCAGTCCACCAAAACTTTTTCCTACCAAAGACAATACTAAAGATGACATAAAACAACTATCACATGACATCAGAAAAATTACCTGGATGAAAAATAATAGGTGCTTAGTCTCCACCCAATGACCTAGTCCAATGTTAACTGGTTTGCTGATCAGAAGGAGAAGAAGAGACTACCAACACCAAATTTTGCTGCTTCACCACAGGCCCAGAAGAAAGTACCACCACATGAAATTGCTTGGGACTATTAGGATTTGGGAAAAGCAGGGACCAAACCAAACTGTGAAGAAATGGCCATGCAGGAGAACCAACATCGAGGGCCTAACAGTACATACATACATTTATCCCCTTCTAAGCTATAGCCCTGGCAGTTATTTTACCAATGAATACCTTTTAGGACTGAAGACAGGCAGCAAAGGTTTCTCACCCAACTGGCCTCATGGTGATACAACTCATTATGCCTTTGGCAGTACGTAACCCCAACACGGAACTTAAATATACTGCAATACCATGGGTGAGCAGTAAAGCTGCCTGTCTCCAGTCCCTAAAGGTACATCATAAGCACACAATGATCATGTATTCCTGTCTGTTGTCTACTCACATCCTTTACATCGACACTTCTTGATGGCACGGACATCTGACACATCACCATGACAACTTTTGCAAAAATAACATGCTCTGAAAATGGAAAGAAATTCACAGTCAAATTGACCACATTTGCTAGTCTTACACAAATATGGTTGAGCCCAGAGCAGTATATTGCACAACTACAATATACAAGAAGATGTGCAGCAGTCCTTCAGCAGTATAGGCCAACAGCAGCCTACCGGTACATGTAGCTTTCCTTACTTTTGTTCTACACGACAACCTGAATGCATCAGCGTGGTACTCAAGCCTACCAACCTGAATGCATCAGTATGGTACTCAAGCCTACCAACCTGAATGCATCAGTGTAAAGCCTACCAACCTGAATGCATCAGCATGGTACTCAAGCCTACCAACCTGAATGCATCAGTGTCCCTGACAGCATGATGACGTCTAAACGACGTGGTGATCTGGTTATAACTGGTCAAACTCGTCGCACGTTTTATCATGACAAGTTTTCAACGTGTTTTTCACGTGATTATTCGACGTTTTTATACCCCTCATGTGTGAAAACCAGTTGTCACGTTTAAATCACGTCATGTTTTCAACCAGTTTTCAACGACCACCCAAGTGGTTGAAAATACGTTAAATGATCATGTCAAAATTACGTGTCATAAAAGACAAGTTTTAAAAAGTTAATATTTCTGTGAATGTTAATAATATTAATCATAATGTTAATAATGAATACAAGTATAACAATGAACAAAATCAAAAAACCCATTAGAACCCAAAAAATCATTTTTTATACAAGATGTAGAAATCACGTGGGAAAGACGTCAAATATTGTTTAATACAAATCCTAATAATTAATCAGCAAAATGAAAAATGTGGTATATTAAAGCATTGGGACAACGAATACCAACATTGTAATGGCATTAGTTGGTATCATGAACTATCCTCATAATTTTCATCAGTGTTAAAATATTAGGANAGGGAGTAAACCTCAAACACTAACTACCACAAGATGCATCAATGACATCAAGTGATTCTTAAGAACTATACCTAAGGCGACCACAGCGATTGCTACCACTTTTTTCAGAGAAAGTACCAATACCTCAATGCATGAGGGGGGTGGCAGGATCAAACCTTGGATTTTGTAAGAGTACCGTACATTTGGTGACCATACCGCATCCCATGATTGCCTTTCACTGCCACCCTTCTCTATTGACCCTTACCTTCGCCATGAACTGAGCACTTGGAGAGAGAGAATTACTCACCAACTTGTACGACCTCATCGTAAAGAGGTTAGCCATTAACGTGGAGAAACCAGGAGCTAGGCAACTCTGTGCTATAAAACCTAGCTTCAATTCTGCTAAACATACAGCATCGTCACCACGCTTCCAGTCCCAGCTTGGGATGTTCAATAAGTATGCCTGAAAGATAGGAACACGCAAATATAGAGCACATATCAATGACCACAGCAGCAATGCAGGCCCAAAGGCATTCTTGTGGCAATCCTGGCATTCAAAATTGCAATACTACGAAGGTTACGGTCAGAAGGTAATGAACAGCTTTCTTGTCTTGTACACTACAAAAAAAATGATAACAAATTCATCAGAAAGTGAATTACATACAGGGCCGTATTTTAGAACGTCCCTTAACATTAAGGTCCACCTTAAATCTATTGTTCTCGATGGTTTTACAGTAGACTTAGGTCGATCTTAACGTTAAGGAACGTTCTAAAATATGACCCATCGTTTGAAAGGGAAATTGCACAGCTTCATGAAAATCTCGTTTCACAGTCAACTTTAAAGATGTTTTCAAGTATTTGATATTTTCTGATCAAGTTATCCCCAAGAATAATCAGGACACCGCCCATTGTCTAGAAGCTGGAGTCAAACTTGTAAAAGAGGTAAAAGCAATGTTGTTAAAATTTGCGCGACAAACATTTCAGTTCTATTGAGAATTTTAAATTTTGCCTGGCACTCACTTAACCAGTAGTGATCAGAGTTAGTTGAAAACTTTGTCAATTTCAACCATGCAAGTAGTCTAATAGTTTGGAAAAGGCTTTAATATTTAAATACACATAAGAGGTCAACATTCTACATCTACTTTCATGGTACTGACTGACAAGGAGGGGCTGACCAAGAGGTCATATTATGGCATGCGACCACGATATATACATGTTGACCTTTTGTCAAAGCGAACACTGGCCAAAAACTTCCCAATTTTCTGTCCAAATTTTCATCCCATGCACTAATCACCTCATTATCTCATCTCATCCACCCCAAGTCAGCAATTGGTTAGTCAATGACAGGACCCATGTAACAGACATATTTAACTTGGACAGGACAGCGCTGCTTGAAGCATTTGCTGTTAGGGGTTGACCATATGTTGTTGGGGGCATGCAAGTTTGTCTTCCTCTGATCTTTTTGTGTTGAGAAGTATCACTAATTTCTTACAATAGACTATCACTCCAAAAGAGTGCAGCACCTGACGGGCCAGCGTCATGACGTCCCGCATGTCATTTCTGAATGCCATGACGTGAATCCAGTTGTTTCAGCGATCATGACGTCGTGAAATAATTTGATTTTTTTTTCATCTCACGTCCAGACATCATAAAATGACGTGCGGGAGACGTCATGCACGCTACCCCGTCAGGTGCTGCACTCTTTTGGAGCGATATCGTCTATTGCACTAATATCAATTGATCTTCCAATTATGAAGATGTCTCTTTGATATTTTATTGTTCATTCTTAATGTTAAAAGATAGAGATAAGCCTATCTTTTCATGAGGGATATGCAAAGGCAATTGCTTTTACCTCTTTTCATACTATGTGGTAATATAGCACTAATATAAGGAGTTTGAGGAAAACCCAGTCATTTTTAAAAACCAATATTTCATATTGAAAATAGAATGCATGATTCTTGTATGTTCAAACGCTTGCATGAAATTCCATCACCTCATCTCATATCATTTGTCTGAGAACCATTCCTCCATATGTCTCCAATAAGAAGTACGTCATTCAATTCTGATCCTCAAATAAGCAATATCAGCAGATATAATGAAGGTCAAATAATCTTAAAACCTGATTAAAAGTGCAAAAATATAAAGATACTATTTTGTAAGATGGCCAATATACATGTAACTCAAACTAATGGCCAACTCAGAAAAAAATCATCAAACGCAGGCAACCTGTGGATTCCTTATTCTTGCTGATCAACAGATTCACCAACTGTAGCAGAGGGTTATGGGTGGAATATTCCTGCTGTTGTCTTATGAATGGTGACAATACATGATATTAAGTATAGAGGCTATGCACTGACGTCATCAAATGACGTCATCAATGGGTATGACGCCACGTGTTGGACGGAAAATGGACGGAGCACGTGGTCAGATGTACTGCGTCAGCATGTCACAACGTTCCATCCAACATGGCGTCACCTCGCTCATGACGTCACATGCATAGCCTCTATACAGCACCCTGGAGAATATGGCAATGACAGTGAACAGGTGAATTCTGCTGACCAGCAGACAGGAAATCTTGACACATTCTCAACCCCAATCTTCCAAAGAGGAATTGCACAGATTTTGCTTCACCATTCAGAGGAAAACATTCATATGATCAAAATGCACCTAGTTATCTGCGCAGACTTCGCAAGCATCAACTGCAAACAGAGGCAATGTAAAAGTTCAGAAATTTTAGCTCAAAAATGATAATAATAATAACATCTGCCACCAACATTCGTTTTAGTAACACTGGAGACAACCTCACTGAAAACACTTGGTAACATAATCTCAGGAAACAGAAATGGACTTGTTGGATCTTCAGTGGAAGATTTCTGGAGGGAAATGAGACAAATTCCATCAAAACCTCCAATATTTCTTTCACAAAAGACTCAAATTAGTTTATCTGCTAACCAAAGAGCTGAGGAATAACCAAGAATTTACAACGAGGATGTCTTCCCTGAGAGTTTTACATACCATTTGTCTATAGACATCTGTCACCACTGAATGAAATACTTGCTACAAAAGGTAAAGTGGTCTTATGTGTAACCCTTTATAGCACCAAAAAAGAACATTTCGAAGGATTTTACTTTTCATGAAATGCATCTGAATGTAATGGTTTAATGGCTATTGTGTCCTCTCAATAAAAAAGTTCATAAGTGACAATCAATAGCAAAGTTCATAAGTGATGTATGTATTATCAGCCAAAATGATGTAGAATGTGCAGTACGTAGTAGTGAAAAGGGGAGATTTTGCTGAAGATGTTACTTATGAACTTTTCTTATGAAGAGGACGAATGGACAAACCTTCCACATATCACATGCTTGGGGCGTGAAGGGGAGGTACACATATGCAACACATCTGGACCACTCATGTGCATGCTCAAGGTACAGGTAAATGGTTCAAATTAGGTAGGTACTGGTTTTCCAACAATCCATTCAAAATTCCCTTTTATGGGAAAGGGACAAAGTGGGTTTTATGAGTCGAAAATGGCACAAGGAACCAAATATGATGATGATGTTCTGATGATGAGTGTCCACCCAGGTATAGCGTGATCAAAATTAATTTGAAATCTCAAATTAATTTTGATATGATGACATGATAGATGAAACATCCGTATTATCAAGAGATTGTTGGAGTTTTAAAATAACTAGGGATGATTCTCTTGGGCTCCTTTGATGGTACATTTTTGTCACTTTTTTGGTTAATTTTACACCAGATATGTTATTTACAAACCAATGGAACTTGAAAGGGACTCACAGATGAAGGTATATCAGCCAGAGACTAAATTACAGGAAAGACCCAAACAGAAATAGCTGCTTTGAATATAATGACATGACCAATGAATGACGGTGATGAAGATGCAACTGCACCCAGACAGGATCTTAATGGTAATGACGTGTCCCTAGTTCAGATGCAATAGTGAATGTAGTCGTGATGATGCTTCTAATGGTGCTGAACACCAGACGAGATGTATTAATTTGACATGGCCACAAAAAGTGATTCGAGTTTCATAATTGGGCCATTTCACATGCCTTTAATGCCTCCAAGTTTCAGGTCAATTACAAAACACCATTCAAGGCCTCTTAAACCAGCCAAGGACCACTTCAACAGCAACGGATAAATGGATAAACGCCTAATGCAAAAGAGATCTTCAGATAACAGCTAAAGCTTACCTTATTGTGATATTGCATCAGTTGTACAATGACCTTGATATCTGAGTGGTAGTTTTTTATAGATATCACTCGCATAATGTTGGCAGCATCTTCTGCATCTGGGTCCTCACAGTACTTATTTGCCAAAACAAGACAGGCGTCTGCCTCTTTGATCTGCAAAAAGAATGAAATATGTTATGGGAAACTCTGCCAATAAACAGAACGACATCAGATTGAAGAGGAGAGCTGAGGATAAGCACGTTGATAAAAATTATAATTTACTTACACAAACTCTCTCCAAATCATTTGAATCCATCACAGTACCAAGAAAGAACTCCACTTGCGTGAAATGTCTTTTGAATAAACCCTCCAACTCCAAGTCCGGTGGTTGCCTGAAAACCAATCAACATGCAAGATCACTAAGTCCATCACAATCAAACACTGCTGATGAACCACAGAAACATTTGCAAAGGCACAACTTATGTGATGATGATGCAAAAAGTTGGCCAACACTCAGAAGTTTTACTACTTCTAGCTGGAAGTATAATGAAGGTAGGCCAAAGCCAATAACGTCAGTTGACATCATATCACATTAATGGACATCATTTCACTTACTTGTGTAAGAATACGATTTCTACATCCACATCCTCTCGATCCTTGTGTAAGAAGTCACTGAGGAAGTTGGAAACTGAGTCAAATGTGATATGGCCACATACTACTATATGCCTGAAAAATTGGATTGATTCGTCAAGAATAACATTGCCAAAGTCAAAGAAAGCCTTATCTCGATGGGTGTTGTAATCCTTTCAGTCTCAGATGGTACTGTGCATTACTTCTTTTCAGTCACTTAAGGCTTGAATTCTTCTGTGCTGCCCTGGGAACTTGGTAAACTGCTACACATAAGAGCAATAAGTTATGGCAATCAGCTCCACCGGAACTTTCAAGAACACTGGCAAGGAGGTATGAAGTAGTGACTGATAATGACAGAAGACAATCAGTAAAACAGTGAAGAAATTGTCATCAATGAATGGTAATTCAATTCAAACGAACTAACACATCATGTCTTCAAGTGATACAGTAGGTCCTTGGATGGGAATTACTTTTGTCAAGCATGTGTCACTGTAAAGGAACTTGCACTCCTGTGCATTAACATAGACTATAGTTGCGCTTCCACTACAAAAAAAGCCGGTATTGTTCTGCTTCCATTACAGAATTGCCGGGTTTAATAAGTCCGGTTCTATTAAGTGCGGATCTATTTAGTTTGGATAGGTCATGCACAGTCGCAAGCGACCGTGGAGCCACCTGTAGCCGAGCATAATACTACAAATAGATCCGGTGTTATTGCCATTCCACTACAAAATTTATCCGCATCTAGATTCGGAGTATGATCGGCTATGCTATCCGAACTAAATAGATCCGCACTTAATAGAACCGGACTTTTTAAACCCGGCAATTCTGTAATGGAAGCAGAATAAGAGCGGACAAATACCGGCTTTTTTGTAGTGGAAGCGCAACTCGAACTAAATAGATCCGCACTAAATAGAACCGGACTTATTAAACACGGCTATTCTGTAATGGAAGCAGAATAAGAGCGGACAAATACCGGCTTTTTTTGTAGTGGAAGCGCAACTTATGACAACCTGAAAACAAAGCGGTCAATAAGATAATACCAAAGAGTCCATTTCTAGTGAGAGAATGTTAAATATGAACAAACCAAACTCAATATTCATCACCAATACATGCAAAATGAAGCACTGACTCCTGAATCAGCAATGATTTGCAAAGCTTGGTTTCAGGAATCAATGCTTTTACTATTTGTGACCCGTTCTGGCAAAACCAGGCATATGTCACTCTTAGCTAATGGCACGTTGCGACCAAATGTTTGTCAGTTTCAATATTGTCTGTCTATTATGAAATCTGAGACAATCTATTTCTTCCATTGTCATCTTCCTGGTGTCATCTTAGTTCATTAAGGCTCACCTTCTGAGCGACATGTGACTGGTTTTGCCAGAACGGATCACATTTAATCTTGGCATACAAAGTTGGAATCAACCAGATCAAAGGCTTGCTTGACATCAAGACATCCTGAAGCTGGTCATAACTCCAACTCTTCAATGCAAACACATGCAGTCCTCTTTGATTACACTCCTAATCACAAGCAAAATATACCCACCCTCTGAAATGGTAAACATCATCAGACGTGCATAAAGAAGAAAAGTTGCAAGACAAACAGTGTAATGTTGCACAATGGAACAACATTTACTGTTTTGCACATGCATCAGCAGACAAAATATATGTGCACATAATGATAGATAA
>NMRB01004149.1:0-25796 GCA_002633025.1 Notospermus geniculatus
TAAAGCGCACCTTCCAATAAGCCGCACCCCCGTTTTTGAGGGATTCCTCGGGTCAAAAAGCCACGCCTTGTACGCCAATAAATACAGTACATTATTGTCCGGAATATACCTCTTCATTTGACCCATGGATCTCATTCCCAAACGACTTGCAAACTTGTGCAGTAAGGGATGTGCACTTGCTCAACTCAAGGCAGTCAGCAATCAAACCTGAAATAAATGCAGAATATCTTGTTGAATGAATGTTCAGGATAGTCGGGGCCTTAATACGAAGTTGTCAAAAGCTGACAAATATCCTGCGTAGATGGATTGGACAATTCCTCTCAAGATAATTGTGGAATGAAATGGTCCATGGACCATGTGCTCACTTGTGGGCGAATGTACCAGAACAGATGACAATTGTGTTTTTGGTTTTAGCCACCAGGGCCCGTATGCATAAGGCTTCTTTTACATAGAAGTATACGGTATACGAAACAGCCGGTAAACAATGGCTTCACGGTTGTGAATCCTCGGGAAGCCTTTGTTAACCGCCGTTTTCGTATACCGTATACTTCTATGTAACGGAAGCCTAAAGGGGAATAAGCTTATTCCAGGTATAACTTAAAGCGGACCCGAAACCCCAAATGCTTTCCTCACTTAATAAATACTTTTTCGGAGTCACAACAGCACCATGTTCAAATTAACACGGCCTTTCTGATATGACATACACGTATGTAGAAGATATCGGGTTAAACTACATTCATTGCTCCTTCGGGGAAGTTCGTTTTTTCATCGCGTAACGTCGTGAAAACTGGGAATCCCCGAATCGAGTGACGTCACACGTACTTTTTCCAGCAGCGTTGTTCTTTTGTTTGTTGACGTTCGCCAGCTGATTGGCACTTCGCACTCTGCGATCGGCATCAACGTCCTCACTTTTTTTTTCTCGATTTTTTATTGAGTCATTGNTGTAGGTACATCTAACGAAGATACATGTACATGATATACAGTACAGGTCACAACTGACATCCCTACGGCTTTGCGTAAGTTACGCGTAACTCTGACTCACGGCTTTGGCTTCGCGTAACTCGCTGTGTAACTGGCCAAAATCGCGTAACTCGCCTCGTAAATCACTGCGTAGCTAGCGAAATTTGCGTAACTCACCTCGTAAGTTACGTGTAACATAGCTCGTGAGTTGTTGCGTAAGTTATGTGTAACTTACGCAAATTTAGGGATGTCAATTGTGACCTGTAGACTGTCTCATATGGGTTTTCAAGTTGAACAACGTTTCTCGGTCACGTAGGTCAAAGTTCCATTTTCCAAAATGGCTGCCTGGCAGCGGTCTGTGAAGTCCGATCATGCTGAAATTTGCTGTACACATGAAGGCTACACATATTTGTTCATGTTCAGAATATTCTAGCTTCAGTAGTTAATGAGCTATCATAGCTCATTAACTACTGAAGCTAGAATATTATGGGCCAACGTCCAATTTCCAAGATAGCCACCTGGCGGCCATAGGCCTATCTGAAGTTCCATCGGACCGAAATTCGCTGTAGACATAGAGGGTACTAGTACTTAGACAAATCATCACACCTAATTTGAATGAAATGGTCCATGGACCATGTGCTCACCCGTTAGGACATAACAGTGTAATGACAGAGAGAGGTACAGTACATGTCAGTATTGAGCAATCTGGGTCAAGTCATTCCCAAGTTGCAGGACTTCAATGATTTTTGGGTTATGCACCTGGTGGCCATATTGGATGTCCGATCGGGCCAAAACTCCACATGCACATAAAGGTCATCTAGAGGGAGCCACATAGCACATTTGAGCGCTATGGGTCAAGTCGTTCTTGAGTTATAGCACTTGGATGATTTTCAGGTTACGCCACCTGGTGGCCATATTGGATGTCTGATCGGGCTGAAACACGGTAGTTTTGATGGTACCCCTCTAATACACGTTTATGCAAGATATGAAGATGCTCGGTGAAATAATCAAGAACTGTGGCAGGTTTGTTACTTTTGTCGAACTTTGACCTCTGTGAACTTGAAAAGTAGGTCAAATAAAAAACCCGTTACATATGTTATGTATCCTAATAAATACCTATGATAACACCTATGATAAAAATTTGCAGATGATCCAGTCATTAGTTCAGGAGTTATTGCACTTTTTGTGTTTTTGGTTTTGGCCAGCTGGACGCCAAGCCAAGAATCAAATCGGACCGAAACTTGGTGTCATAGGTCATCTGACCTAGGGGTATATATGTACCAAGTTTCAGATCAATAGCTCCAGTGGTTACGAAACGTGCCTTGGTAACGGATGACGACGACGGACGATGGACCGCGCACCATGACAAAAGCTCACAGGTGAGCTAACAATCGAGGACAAATAGCCACGAAACGTGCCACCCAACGGTGAAATTTCGAACTTTGACCTCTGTCACCTTGAAAATTAGGTCAAATCAAAACCCCGGGTGATATGTCATGTATCCTCATCAGATGTACCTACGATAAAAATTTGGTGAGGATCCGATCAACGGTAAAGGCGAAATCCCTTTAAAGGATTTCGGTTAAGCCCCCTAGTGGTCGACCCAGGAATCAAATCACACCGAAACTTGGTGTCTGAGGTCATCTGACCCAGGGGCACATATGTACCAATTTTGGTGCCAATAGGCCCAGTGGTTACGAAACGTGCCCTGCTAACAGACTATGATGGACGACAGATGACGGACACCACGTGATGACAAAAGCTCAAAGGTGAGCTAAAAATGCCAGTGATTGTTAATTTGGTACACACAAGTCCTATTTAACTAAGTTTTTGGAGAAAACTGCCAGCAGTTGCAATAAACTCCAAGCTTTATTTCAAGTAATGAGGGCAATACACATGTACATGTATCATGACTTACTAGGTTTGCAATATGTAACAGCATACGTTGCCATTTCGTGGACCACTGCTGCCATTTCACTGAGTGAATCTTCTATCGTCACATCTGACAAAAGTCCATGTAGTTCGTAAGCTACTTCGTACAGAACATTGGCTATCTCGGGACACATGGGTTGTTCCAACAGCTCCCTATTCAGAAGAAAGAATACATCTCTCAAAGTTTTCCCTGCAACCATTGAATGTGTATAAAGCTTGTTCACTGGGACGTCACTTTTGACAGGCGGTCCACCATGCTGATGTCAACGACAAAGTGTGCCATCTGTAGAGCACGTCATGGCTGAAGTTACACACACTCCTCTTGTGCCGACAACAAAGTCTGCCATGTTGGTCAACAACATAATTTGATGTCAACGTGACCGCCAAGATGGCAGATTTTTCTGTAATGACGCCATCTGCAAGAGCTCTACATCAAGATAGCACCAATGAAATGGTTTATGGACAATGGAATTATCAGTCTCGTGGCAAGCTTTTTCAAGAAGTACACTGGCTGACAGAAATATAAGGACACTTTCAAAATTCTAAGTCATTTTCCTCTTTTTCCTTCCTTTTGTCTCTAACCACTAATTATTTTTCTTATTGATGAGAACATTTTTACCTTGGCAAGTGGGTTATATAATCCCATGAGATTGTCTATGCCAAAGTTTATTGACAAGGGGTTGCTGATATATGAATAACAAAGACAATCATGATCTGCTTCGTCCATTCGCACCCATCATAATTATCTTTTTTATTCATGTAGGCCTATCAGCAACCCCTTGTCAATAACCTTTGGCATAGACAATCTCATGGGATTATATAACCCACTTGCCAAGGTAAAAATGTCCTCATCAATAAGAAAAATAATTAGTGGTTAGAGACAAAAGGAAGGAAAAGAGGACTAGAGCCATCATGTGATGGCACAGATTCTTCTCCATTTGGTTGTTATCAGGGTTCATAGTCTTAAGACCACTACCCATTTAAGGACTTTTAATGACTTTTCATACCGGTACGTATTTCAAGGACTTTTCCAGGACCAGCCTCTGATATTTCTGGGTCACATGACAAGTAGTGGGGAGTCTTTCACCGGTATGGGTGTATTTTCCTTCCAAATAAGTGTATCTTGTGCTCTGTGAGGTGGACCTCTCAATCCCAGGGTTTCAAGAATTCACCAAGATTCATGCTCAGCAGCTAACAGGTACAAAATGTTTCCACGGCACCCTTAGGATGGCGAGCTAGTTCTCTTTGCCACCCCCTACTATTTACCCTTGTGGCTAGGTCCTGGGTAAATAGCGGAGCCACTCCATTGAATCAGATTGTATTTGTCAAGGAACCATTATCTGACATCCACAATAGCATATTCCTTATTCCACTATTGAAGTCAGGTTCTAAACCACAGTCGGGATAATGGCTGCTGCCCCAGGACACATTTTAGTCCATATTAGTTTTCGGTGATAAAGGGTTAAAAAGCAACAAGTGTCCCTATCCAGCTCATGTAGATCAGGAAGGGGTTAAACAGGATATATTTTCACAATAGCTAATGCCTCTCCTTTGTAAACACCAGATGACTGATGTCAGTATTCGTTCTATTACACAAACACTGTTATTTCAATGAGTTTGAATTTCCCACCTTGGTGACTGTCCTACACCCACACTCCAGGCAGAACTGTATCTGCTCAGTAAGGTGCTCAGATGGTCAAATTTGAAACACCATGTGTCGGCCAGATCCAGTGCGTCTGGCAGTCGGGGTACCGGTAGGCCTATGTCCTTGTGCCAACACAGACCCCCCACACACACACTCAAAGGGCCCGGAACTTCAGAGGAAGGTTTTGCGGATGGATTGGAGGCTTTGAAGAAGAAAAATTCTGTTTTACTTTGAAGTTTTCGAAGCCTTCCGGGAAGATCGTTCGGGATCCGAATGAATCCCGTCGGCAGGGCACTCAGTGCACAGCCGATCGGGCGGCATTGTCTTGGAGTAGCCTAATTGTTGGGTTGAAAATTTAAGGACATTTCAAGGATTTATTGGCTATTTGGTGCAATTCACTGACTTTTCAAGGCCCAAGTTCAATTCAATATGACTTTTCCAGGATTTAGGCCTAAGGATCGCTACGAACCCTGATGTCACTTGATTTTTCCCTGTTCACCATGAGAAGAAAATATTAGACTTTCGACTCATTACAACTGCAGATGCCTCAAAGTCGCTAAATCAACATATACAGCCCAGAGTAAGAAGCTATCCCACGTGGCGTATTCTAATTAGAGCTGTCAATCAAAGTAGGCCGCCCCTCCGCCCATAATAAGGCCATTCAACATAAATTACTTGTTTATCATCATTCAACCTTATGATATTGGGGAGGGAGGGCCTTTGATATTTGATATTTGATATTTCACAAGAGTGCCGAGAGAGAATCTGTACTCGAAAAGAGAGTCTCTATGACATGTAGGGCAGGTACAACTGGGATCGAACCCACGATCGGCACGTCAAAGAATTAGAAATTTTCCTTTTTGACTACAGTTCATTCCACTTCCCAGTGGTGCGGGGTTTATCAACGATATCTCCGCAACGGCTGGGTCAAATATGACGAAACATACGTCAATCGACTTGTCTTTCTTGCCGGTATCTTTCTGCTATCTTCATTTTTCGCGTAAGGCCGACATAACGGATCCCTTTCTCAAAACCCATTTCATTTCGCCATGGTGTTCAGTGCAGTCTACACGTGCGCAATGCATTGCATCATTTCAAAATGGCCGCCATTTCGGCCGTCAACACAAAGTGTGATTTGTGAAGGAACTTTTTTCTGTCACGTTTTGCGGGAATATTACAGTGATGATGGCTGTAGTGGCAAAAAAGACAAATCGATTGATGTATGGTATGTCAATTTCGGCCCAGCCGTTGTGGAGCTATCGTTGATAAACCTCACGCCACTCGGAACTGGAATGGAGAGTAAACACAGATGTTAAGTAAGAAACCCTAGCCGGTTACATACCAGCTGAAAACTCAACCCCTACTCCATACAGATGTTACAACATGACAGTGATATTAAGTGAAAGAGAGGCTGGTTGTCATGGAAACGGTGAGAGTGTGTCATACAACACTAGACAGCAGAAGTGTTTGACTAAGGCAATGATTAGCAGATGTTTAAAGCCCAACAGTATGCATTAGGTGGCCCTTTCTCCCTCCCCACCTTGATAAGACTGGTCTCCTGTCCAACCTATATATAGCCAGTGGTAACAGCGAGGCTGGACTGATACCATGTCGAAACAGAAATGGCCGCCATACCTACATCACTTGAGAAGTTCAATGAGCTGTTATAGCGTGACTAACCCTTCATCACGTAAGGTAACATGCTTCAACTCATTCTTTTATGTGTAGCAACACTCCCAATACCTAATTGGTAACTTAGATCATTCAAATAGATAGATTTGAACAGTCTTATCGAGCACGCATATACGACGTTGCCTAAAGGTCAAAGGTTACGTCGGCCGTCGCGAGATACAAAACATAACGCATTCTGTTGGGCTTTAAATTCAAATTCAAATTTGATGACAGCGTAAATAATTTCAAGTCGGATTTGATGTATTTTAGATTCACAACTGGTAGCTTGTCCATTGCCTATAGTCAAGTACACAGCGAGACTAGTCCTAAGAAGACAACGTCCCGCTATGCCTACAATAGAAGCAGACGTTAAGTAACAGCAGGAAGTCATGTGACCCAACAAACCTGTCGCGTGGACATCGACTAACACCGTTCCGTCATCGACGCAAACATCGCCATTTTGAACAGTGTCATTCTCGTCATCAGTATCATCCATGATCATCGTAATTTTTTTGTCAAAGCTACATTCCGGTAACGACCGCGCCCGTTTATGAACCTTGCGCCCAGGTCCACTCAACGTTAGTGGCACCTTGCGTTCCATTTGGAGCATGTTGACGTTTATGACCCCGTTGTCTAAACAACAGGAGAGGGAAGAGAAATAGAGAGTTCCATTTAGAAACGATTATTACCACAAAATCCTACTCATTCATTGGAATAAGAATTTTTTTATTTTAGGCCTGATACTTTGAGATACACTGTAGATCTTATAGAGGTTTCCCACGTGACGTCATCAAGGCCACGTTGCCCGTCAAATAAGGAACCGGACGAACTAACGTCACGACGTGGCACTGCGATCGATGTGACCGAAGTTTCTTTTTTCAACGTGATTTCCAGTCATTTCCATTAACTTCTGGCATGAAATAAACCCTATTTTTTCGGTCGCATGACATTAAAATTTACACCATCTTGTTGCGGATGAAAATTTCTGCAATTTCTTTGCTTTTTTCCTAAAAAATAAAGAGGCAGGATGGCGATAACGGCAACGTCTTCATCTCATTTTTTCCTGTAGAAAAATGTACAGCTGATTTTTTCATGACGCAACGTCAACACATAAAACGACGTCAATGACGTCAGTTCGGTCACATCGATCGCTGCGCCGACCTGTCGGGATAAACGGCAGGCGGGTTCCTCACTGGCCCTGTGTTTCCTGAAGGAACGTCACGATGACGCGATGATATTATTTTGTGTGCTGTCTCGACCCTATTGACGCCAGTTTGCATCATTTTGATGGCCAGTCACGTGATTTGATGACGTCAGTGGGATTCCTCTATAGAGTAGTTGCAGAAATAGAATTAGGTCAAAGTCAAACCAGACGTCATAACACCGTTTTGACCACTGCATTGTTGTGGCCAAGTCTCTTGATTCGAATCAACGCAACACGACGTTACGATGTCCAGTTTTGACTTCTGTGACAATATACATGTATAACCTAATTCGATCTCTGCAACTCATCTATAGAGGTATCAAGGCGTAGCACAACAACAGATCATGTGACCTTGCTAGAGTGCCACCTGGTGGCAGAATTGTACACCACCCACACCAAAATTCTTTTGAAACGACATTTGCTGTGTGCCTGGACAGTATAATATGTAACATGACATGAGATATGGCAAAAATAGATTTTTGAATATGGTCTGTAGACAATGTAGATTTTGTATGTGTTTGAAATGTAGGAGGAAACCAGGGCAGATGCCACAAGTCTTTTCTGAAAGGAAAGATGCAGCTTCTTCAAATGACATATTAAAACAAGGTGCAATCTATCAATTTCTCTGTTTCCAAAAACCACAAGAAAACAAGAAACATGAAGCGATGCGGAAACCTTGAATACAGAATAGAGACATCTTGAAAACAGAATAGAGAAACCCAGAATACAGAATAGCCAAACCTAGAGTACAGAATAGAGAAAAGAAACCTAGAATACAGAATAGCGAAACCTATAATACAGAATAGCGAAACCTGGAATACAAAATAGAGAAGCCTACAATACAGAAGAGACAAACCTTGAATACAGAATAGCGAAACCTAGAATACAGAATAGTGAAACCTAGAATACAGAATAGCGAAACCTACAATACAGAATAGAGAATCCTAGAATACAGAATAGAGAAACCTAGAATACAGAACAGCAAAACATTGAATACAGACACATTGAATACAGAATAGCAAAACCTAGAATACAGAATAGCAAAACCTAGAACACAGAATATAGAAACCTTGAATACAGAATAGCAAAACCTAGAATACCAGTGTTCTCCACCTTTTTTTCTGTCGACTTGGCGGGCAAGGGGGGAGCGCGAGGCGCGAGGGGGGTGTCCCCCCTTGCACGAAGAAATTTTTCAAAATTGGAGAATAAAAGACCCAATTTCCCGGCATCTGCGATCAACAATCGATCCGAGCGGCGGCCATTACAAGGAAGTCACTTGGCACGAAACCTGACGGAAATTGCCGAACGACTGGCCGAGTGTGTGACGTCAGACGCTGTGCCAAATATGGTCACCGTTACGCTACTATTCCATTCATCACTGTTCATGACTAGAGTTGATTGACCAATCAGGAAGAAGGGTGCGAATATGGCGCGAACAGACGTGAATGCATTATGTAGATTGCGCATAAATTATTGATTTTCATGTTGAAGTGGAGTCCCCACGTAGACTGCGACCGGCGTAGCTGTCGTCGGACATGTCGGAGGGAAAGCGCACGTGTTCCCGCGTTCATGGCGATTTCGTCAGTTTAATGGTGGGCGATTCAGAGAATGACTTTGGGGCTGGGGAGATGGAAACAACTTTGTTTTCAGGTCAGTTGATAAACAAATTCACTGAGATCGATTATAGAAGGCAAAACACCAATGTTTTTGTCAATTTGAACTCGTGGTTTTTCAACATGGCGGCAATTTTTTTAACTTGGCGGCAACATTTTTCGGGTTGGCGGAAGGACACAACTCGGCTGCCGGGTTGGCGGGCTAATATTTTGAATTGGCGGCAGGTAGGCAGCTTATAGGAGTTGGAGAACACTGAATACAGAATAGAGAAACCTAGAATACAGAAACAGAAAATAAAGAATCAGCAGAAAACTAGAATACAGGAAAAATATGGAATACAATGTGTGATGAAATTGTCGATGATAGCCAAAAGGAATGAAAAAGCAAGTGAGACCACATCCACTGAATCAATGTCCTCCACTGGAACTTCTGACCGGGATTCAAACCCAAGACCTCTCGCATACGGCTCCAGAGCTAAACACCATTTACCAGTACCAATAACAGAACCAATCATAAACGCCACTGGAAATAATTTTCCACACTCATGCAAGCAGATTTTAGTGATTTTTGTCCAAATTTATCACCTTTAGTAAGCCCTTGATGTTCCACTGACCTTATCCTCAGCCCCCCAGGACCAAATTAACAGAAGAGTCCCCAAACCCTCAGACTCTACCTATTGATGTCCATGGCAGATCAAAATGTTGCCGACCCCACAACAAGCACAGATGATCCTGTCTTCCCCAAAACAGCATGAAGTCATGATTCCCCACAACAAGAACCTCTCGGCCCGAGATGCAGATATTTTGTCAACATGAGATTACCATTTGCCTTGTGCCGACAGGAGACATACCAAGTCATCTGTTCATAGCAGGAAAACATCACGAATGGAAAGAAGCCAAAACGTAAGTCCGCAAGAAATAAAACAACACCGTCCTACAAAAGTTTGGGTACACCGCCTCAAATCCTTCTTATTTCCAATTAACCTCAGGGCTCAAAATTCCCCAAACTCATTCTGTGGCCATTTTTCAGAAAATGGCCAAAGAAGATTGGGCTCTTCTGTGGCCATTTCCAGGCCCTCTGCGGCCATTTCCCAGACTTTATGAAGATGAGCTACATTTAGTTTGACCTACAGACTAGAGATGGCGTGACAATTAGTCAACATCGTTAGGACTTGCAAGGCACACAACACACAGAGCTGTGTTTAGTTTGATTTGCGTAGTAGAGACAGCGCGATGATTTGGCAAGTTGACTTTCTTACCCACAGCAGCAATCCATAGCCGCCGACAACAGAAGTAAATGGCGGCAAAATCGCCGCAATCTGTGGCAATCGAAGTGAATTTTGAGCCCTGTAACCTTTTCTATTCGCAAGTCACTATACCCAGTGCTGTAGAATTTCTGTCTGTTTTTGTGTAGATTTACATCTGACACATATACCGGTATGATCTTCAGACCAAGTTGCTGGTATTTTGGGCCCTGTGACCCTCTTTAAGAGATTTTCCAATTGCAGTACGTTGACCTCTTTGAAATGGTCACCGGGACCGAAATACCAGCAATAAAACAACCAAAGTGGGTCAGAAGGTATATCAGCTGTATCCAGTAACTGACAAACAGATCAACACCACATGGAACAATAACTTGGGAAAGAAAGGGTTAATTAGAAATTAGGGGATTGTGGGTGGTTTCCCAAACTTATGGAGGGCAGTGAAATCGTTTTATAACACCCTTCACAGATTTATTTAAATGCCAAATCTTGGAATAAGTGTAATATTTCACAAATACACCGATTTCACATCTTGCACGATCACAGCGCCCCTTTCGACGGCCACTTCCATTTTCAACCTCACTATCAGGAGTAAGGCAAATATTTCCAATATCGAGGTTGAAAAACATGCATTGGGTCCCGAAACCGCCACCAGGGATCCATCCCCTGGTGGCAGCATTGGGCACCAATGCACGCAATTTAACCTCAATGCAGTAAATTTTTGCCCGTACTCCTGGTAGTGAGGTTGAAAACGGAAGTGGCCGTCGAAAAGTCTACCAGGGGCGCTGCGAACGTGCAAGATGTGAAATCGGTGTATTGAGACAACACTTAACCTCCCATCCAACAAACAACCATTTTGCGCAGAACAAAAATTTGAATTCGATCGAAAAAATTTAAGCTAATTGTTTTGATATTCTCCAATCCATGCAGATACCCACCTGTATATGCTGAATCCCGCGGCGACGTCCTATCACGGCCAGACGTTGACCCGATGGAGATGATGGAATCTACGCTCTTCGTGCTCCGCAGTTTCCGTCTGGCTGCAACGTCTTCTTCCGTCAGAGCTTTCTCGGTCGTTTGAGTGAATAATGTTCCTGGACCTGAAAATATTACAATATTTCATTCATTACAATTTCACACCTGCATCTGGCTACCATAATCAGGNAACCCACCATAAAAGTTTCGTGGTTCTAGCTAACAGCGTTCAGGACATACGGCCGAAAGGTTTTCACAAACGCCCCCTACAGGCCAGAGTGTACAAGCAGCAGCGCTAAGTTTCGGTCCAGAGATAGTTTTTACCATAGGGTACCTGTACACCAAATTTCAAGTTTGTAACCCAAGCGGTTTAGAACCATGCCACCCCTGTTAACGACGACGACGGACGACACACCATGAGAGAAGCTCACCTCTAAAACAGACAGATTTTGGTATTTTTATAGCCCAAATCTGCTATGAGTGCACCAGTAACATTTTTTTGCATGAAAGTAAGCAAATAGGTTGTGCCAGCCGAAGTGACTAAATAAACGATTGACCGCCGCCATCTTGGATATATATTAGTGCAAACTATATGGCATTAGTATTCCATGGAGGCTTACTGGAAAATGCGGTACAGGCGGAACGGAATCACCCTCGTACCTAATCATGCCGTCATATCCCAAATGCACTGTATTTGTGACCTGCAGTCGCGGATGGTTGGGAGCATTGATTATTCCGTTATACACGTGTTTTTTTAAATCATTTTTTTTATTTGCATTGCCAACAATTCATCGCGGCCAATGGGGAACCGGAGGAACTAACGTCTCGACGTGGCGCTGAGACCGGTGCTTTTTTCCTCAAAACGGAGAGGTAGGCCCAATGGGCTCAATAATCCTCCGCGGCGATAAGCTACTCAAGCTTCCGATAATAATCGAAGTTCGGGCATAGTCCTGGATGCTTGCATGAGGCCTTGTGCAGCATAGATCTAGATCGGCGTTCATGGCACGCAGGGCAATAGTAGCCTACTGCTATGAGCGCCATCATAATGCCATGGTGAATGTTTATGAACGTTTCATATAAGGTTCTGCACAAGACAGGAGCTAGAAACGACCGCAGAGTCAGACTTTCTTAGCTAAATAACTCCTACTCCGCGAGAGTAGGGCGGCTATGACAGTAACCAGTCTAGTCATCATAAGGCTATTGCAAAAATAATGGTCGCTCTCTTCGGCGGAACGATTCCGCTTGTTCCGTTCCGTTCCGCTTTTTCCAGTAAGCCTTCCATGGACACTGAGATGCGATTTGAGGTCAAGTTCCTGCACTCTGAGACACGAACAATAATGATCTTTTATCCCATTTGATTTTGCTGAAACATTTGTTTGCACAATTTGCCTGGGGGGGGGCACATCAGGAATCTGACAATCTCTTGAGGTTGCAAATGGATCGGTTAAATCATAAAGGAATCAAACGTAAAGGTTCAAGTTACAACTTTAACATTTTATAAATGTGGACAGCATCCCTTTAAACTTCAACCGACTTTCATTCCGACTCTTTCATATGATAGGCGAGATCCTTCTGCATGTTTAGTGCAAATTTTGTTGAATTGTGACCAGTTGATCTTATAACACCACAGGACTGAATTAATGAGAACCCCACGAATGATGATGTGGCAGGGTCATCTGTGTACATTTTAATAGGCTTACATACATTTTCACATGGAAAACTAATTGTGCTGAAAATAGCTCTGTTATCCTAAGAAATGGCATTCAAGGCATCAAGTTGACAGACTCATGATCCCCGCCACCACAAAAAAAGTTGAAGCCAAAATTACGTAAAGCCAAAATTCAGGCAGGGAGAGACATCTGGTGGCAACACATTAAGTGTATCCCTCGGTTACTTCATCATTCGCAGTTAAACCTTTATGTTTGATTACTTTATGGTTAAATCTACTTGCCACCTTCACATTGGAGAGAGAAGATAAATGATAACAATAAAGGAATTCATAAAAAGCAAATAACAAATTACTTGCCTATAGAGTGTGGAGAAATTCTTCATATTTTTCTTCCCGGGTTTCCTGTCTTCATCAATGACTTGCTTCGCTTCCTACCAAAAAAAGCAATTTTATTATATCGGGTGGCCCCCAAAAAATGCCCCCCCCCCAGTAGTAGTATAGTGGGGATTTGGAGACAGCCAGTCATTTCCAGTCAAATACTCCTTTGACTCAAAACCCAGTCAGTCACTCTTTTGACTCAAAATGACTCGATTATCAAAATTTCGATAATTTCCTATTTTACACAAAATTTTGATATCAGTTGACAGAGCTCACCTAAAAAAGAACTTATGAAGTTTTTGAACCGTTAGCGTAAACTGGTTAGAAGTTAAGCATATTTTTTAACCCTTAGAGCACCGTTACCGAGTATACGCGGTACGACAATTCTTTTTTAGGACCGTTACCGAGTATACTTGGAAAAGGTCATAAAATTCAAATTTCAAAACACATGCATTTTTGGCAATTTTTTTCTTTTTTTCGAAAAAAAAAATTTTCGAAAAAAAAACCCGGTCAGGGGAAAGAAAAGTTGAAAAAACCCGGCGCTCTATTAAGGGTTAAGTTAAAGGCACTCTAGTTCGACTTGTAAACATTACGGTGTGCCACCTATTGTCAACTTCTGGTACTAACAAATCGGATAAAATCGAATTAAATCTCGCCTTTCACAACTTTTTGTTTGTTTTAGAGCGTAAAATCATAAATATATTTCAGTTACAAGAATATTTATCAAGATAGATATAAAAATAGATAACATTAATGTTTTGGTATACAGGGTGCTGCCACCTGTCCACAGGAAAATAACTATTATAATCAACCAAGTAAACCAGATGTAACGCAATCGGGGCGATTGCAAGTATGCCCCCGCTCTGGTGCATCACGCTGAATATCGGGTCACCTGTTCTTGAGTCACGGTCCGGAATGCTAAAACAAAGATGTCTTCCTGGCAGCCACATTGAATATTGGGTCGCAACTAAAATCGATAGGGAACCTCCCCCGATCCAGCCCATTACACCATACAAATATGAAACTAGAGCAATGTCGATGGGAAGCCCATCGCATATCTCCCCGCTTTCGACAGGAAGTAATGGTGACATGGTTATTTTTCCTGTGTCTTTCATATATTGACCCTGGCAGTGTTTCCGCCAGAGGGGGGGATGAATCCCCTCCTCAAAAATTTCAAGGAGGGGATATCCCCCCCTCAAGTTTGCAGACTAACCTTTTTCAAATATCACTACAGTAAACCCTCGCTATAACGTACACGTCGGGATCCACGCAAAATGTACGTTATAGCGAGGTGTACGTTATAGCGAGGAAGGCTTTTGGCGAGTCCATTTTGAATGGCGAACGTGCACAGGGACCGTAGTGCATGTATGCCGACCGTCGCATGCAGACTATTTGACGGCGGTACCAGTTTTCGCGGGTATTACGGCGATCGCCGCGACTGCTTCACGAATATCGCAAAAAATGAAACAATTGGTACTATTCTATGATTTAGTTTGGATTTTACCACAATATTTACATTCGGCAGCATCAAAGTTCTGCGCCGCAAACTGGGTCAGACGGCAAACTGGGCATTGGTACCTTTTTCGCGAATCCGGAATAGATCTACGCATGCGTGCGGTGCCTGATGGGAAGGTGCCTTGGCAGGGATATTGTCCATTTAATAGTAACTTGAGAGCGTGTCTGACGAACCTTTCATTCTTTTGATGATGAATTGTCATAATCAGGCCTACTTACAGTCATAACAGCCAAACAAACCAAGCATGAAGACAACTCGTGTTAATTGACCCAAGCTCATTAGCGTGGTGTGACGGGGAGACATACAGTTTACAGTACATTATTGTACAAAGTATACACTTAACATGTACAATGATCGGCTGAGTCTGCTGAGTGCGGGGGATTTCAAGGAAATATAATATTTTGGGTAAAAATTTGGGGTCCATGGAAAATGTACGTTATATCCGGGAGTACGTAATAACGAGGTACGTTATAGCGATGGTTTACTGTATTTTCACTTCAGTAGTGTTTTTCTTTAATTTGTCACATTTCAAATGCAATTTTCATGCAGAAGGAATTGCATTTTGGAGGGTAAAAAATGACTCTGGAGGCCATTTTTAACCAAACCCCCCCCCCCAAGTTTTGAAAGAAAAAATTTTTTTTCGAAATTTTTTTTTTTTTAAATTTTTTTTTCTCCCCCCCCTTGACAATCCTGGCGGAAACCCTGCCTGGTGGGAAGAGGCCGAGTTCGATCGAAGTACATTGGGGGTTGGGAGTGTTGTGCACATTAGTGGATGAGTACATAATATATACCAATGTTTCAAACTCCTCCATTGAACGGTGAAGGAGGAGATATCACTTTTGGACGGCTCATGGTTTTTATCGAAGTTTGACCCCTGTGACCTTGAAACTAGGTCAAGGTCAAAACCCCTATGATATATTGTGAAGCTGTCACAGATAAACCTTCACACAAAATTTCATCACTTTATCACAATTACTTTAGGAGTAATGACCATAAATGTGTTTTTCACATAACGCCCCCTGGTGGAAAGACAGGGAGTTGGATCGAAATTCCAAGAGTGTTGTGCACAATAGTGGATGAGTACCTAATACATACTAAAGTTTCAAGCTCCTCCGTTGAACGGTCTAGGAGGAGATATCACTTTCGGACGGACGGACAGCCGGACGGCCAGACAGCCGGACTGACGGCGGAGGGTAAAACAATATCTCCCCGACTTTTTTCAAAAAGCGGGGAGATAATAAATCAGGCAACCAATTCTTGAGTTTCGGTACGGAATGCTAAAACCAACATGTCTTCCTGGCGGCCATATTGAATATCGGGTCGCAACCAAAATCGATAGGGAACCTCCCCCGATGGACCCCATTACACCATGCAAATATGAGATAAATCGGGCATTCCGTTCTTGAGTTATGGTCCGGAATGCTAAAACCAAGACGTCTTCCTGGCGGCCATATTGAATATTGGGTCGCAACCAAAATAGATAGGGAACCTCCCCTGATCCACCCCATTACATCACACAAATATGAGATATTGAATATTGACATATTGAATATTGGGTCGCAACCAAAATAGATAGGGAACCTCCCCTGATCCACCCCATTACATCACACAAATATGAGATAAATCAGGCAACCCATTCTTAAGTTATGGTCCGGAATGCAAAATCCAAGATGTCTTCCTGGCGGCCATATTGAATATCGGGTTGTAACCAAAATCGATAGGGAACCTCCCCAGATCGACCCCATTACACCATGCAAATATGACATAAATCAGGCATTCCGTTCTTGAGTTATGGTCCGGAATGCTAAAACCAAGACGTCTTCGTGGCGGCCATATTGAATATCGGGTCGCAACCAAAATCGATAGGGAACCTCCCCTGATCCACCCATTACATCACGCAAATATTGAGATAAATCGGTCAACCCGTTCTTGAGTTACGGTCCGGAATGCAAACTCCAAGATATCTTCCTGGCGGCCATATTGAATATCGGATCGCAACCAAAATCGATAGGGCACCTCCTCTGATCCACCCGGTTACACCATAGAAATATGAGATCAATCCGACAACCCGTTCTTGAGTTATAGTCCGGAATAGGATGCGGCGGCGGCGGCTGACGCGGTGGCGGCGGACAACGGAAACCAACTGAGAACATAATGCCCCCATCTCAACTTCGTTCAGCGGGGGCATAATAAACAAACCGTAATGTTAACACAAATGAAATGGTCCATGGACCATGTGCTCACCCATTTGGAAATAATAGTGAAATGACAGAGAGACGTCCATGTCAGTTATGAGCAGTCTGGATCAAGTCATTCCCAAGTTGCAGGACTTCAATGACTTTTGGGTTATGCCACCTGGTGGCCATATTGGATATCCGATCGGGCCAAAACTTCACATGCACATAAAGGTCATCTAGAGGGAGCCACATAGCACATTTGAGCGCTCTGGGGCAAGTCGTTCCTGAGTTATAGCACATTTGATGATTTTCGGGTTACGTCACCTGGCGGCCATATTGGAAGTTTAATCAGGCCGAAATTTGACGTGCTTGTAAAGGTCACCTAGAGGGAGGTAAATATCAAGTTCGAGAACTCTGGGTCAAGCCGTTCCTGAGTAATAGCACTTGGGTGATTTTCAGGTTACGCCACCTGGCGGCCATATTGGATGTCCGATCGGACCGAAACTCGGTAGTTTTGAAGGTACCCCGCTAATACATGTTTATGCAAGATATGAAGACCTGTGGCAGGTTCGTCACTTTTGTAGAGCTTTTATCGCAGGACGATAAAAGCTCATGAGTGAGCTAAAAATTGTAGTCATTTAGACGGGATTCGTACCGTAGATCTTCTGATATGTAATGCACCACTCTATCCACTTGGCCAATGAGCCAGCTGACAGAGACATGGTTTGTGTTTCTCATAGACGTAGGCATTCGACTTGCGTAATAATAGTACGAATAAGAGAAAACATGAGTTGTCTTCCCACAGGTTCGGTGGCCGAATGGGCAAGACGGTGGAACAAATATAACAGGGCGCGGGTTCGATTCCCAGCGGGGTCCACATTTTTTCTTTCAAAAAATGAAATGGTCCATGCACCATGTGCTCACTCGTTTGGACATAACAGTGTAATGACAGAGAGAGGTACATGTCAGTTATGAGCAATCTGGGTCAAGTCATTCCCAAGTTGCAGGACTTCAATGATTGTTGGGTTATGCCACCGGGCGGCCATATTGGATGTCCGATTGGCCAAAACTTCACATGCACATAAAGGTCATCTAGAAGGAGTTTTGAAGGTACCCCGCTAATACATGTTTATGCAAGATATGAAGACGCTCGGTGAAATAATTAAGACCTGTGGCAGGTTCGTCACTTTTGTAGAACTTTGACCTCTGTGACCTTGAAAAGTAGGTCAAATCAAAAACCCGTTACATATGTTATGTATCCTAATTAGATACACCTATGATAAAAATTTGGAGACGATCCAGTCAATAGTTCAGGAGTTATTGCACTTTTTGTGTTTTTGGTTTTGGCCACCTGGAGGCCAAGCCAAGAATCGAATCAGACCGAAACTTTGTGTCATAGGTCATCTGACCCAGGGGTATATATGTACCAAGTTTCAGATCAATAGCTCCAGCGGTTACGAAACGTGCCCTGCTAACGGACAACGACGGACGACGACGACGACAGACTCCACAGGACGATAAAAGCTCACGAGTAAATATATGAATAATCGTTTGAATCAAATAAATATCACTTCTAATTATGAAACAAGAGCAACGCAAAGCGTGTGCAAATCCCACTGAACGAAAGTTGCGTTCGTTGAAATGTTGCGAGCCAGAAGGGATATTCAAGTCACAAGTCACAGCGTTAATGTCGAAGGTACTATCATGAGCAGAAGGAAGGGAATTTTTATGGTTATTACCCTTGCTAGATAAGCGTAACCGAAAAAATTAGTGAAATGCTGTTCGGCTTTTGGGCCCCTGGTGGCAAAGTGGAGAATTTGGCCGATTCTTTCACATGACACACCGTTAGCCCATGATACATGTACACCCTCCCACCAAATATGAAACCAAAATCTTCAGTCGTTCAGAAGTTACAGAACGGAAGGGAACTTGTGTGGTTTTTACAAAGCGCCCCCTACAGGGCTGAAAAATCAATTAAATTTAAAAATCGTATGATATATTATGTACCCTTGCTAGGTGAGCCTACCAAAAAAATAGTGCCAATGGCACTGTGCCCGCTTGGCTTTTTAGCACAGTGGTGGAAGGCATAAGCCATATCGGAATCATACAAGCCATATTTGACAATATCTGCCATTCTCATAATTTCAGACAAACTTTGATGTCTGTGACCTTGAAAAGTAGGTCAAATAAAAAACTCGAGCAGTATGTTATATTTCCTTGTTAGAAGTACCTATAATAAAAAATCGATGATGTTCCGTTGCTTTGTTCAGGAGAAAAAGCAGGTTTTGTGAGTTTGGCTTAGGCCTCCTGGTGGCAAAGTCAAGAATTAGGTTTCACCGAAATTTCGTCAGGAAGTCACGACAAGCAAGAGGTAAATACATACAAAGTTTCAACACAATAGCTCGAACGATTATCAAAATATAGCCCTTTTAAGTTTTTCACAAAACGCCCCCTACCTACCGAAATAGGAATCGCATCGCACCCAAAATCGAACTTGACCTAAATTTTGAGGACATACACACCTGTGTGCAATATGAAAATGATCCCTCAAAAACTGGAGGCGCTATCCATCTGACAAGGAAAAATTTGATATTTTCATTTTGGCACCCTAGTGGCAAAGACAAGAATCAGACTGCGCCAAAATTTCGTGTGCAAGTCACCACCAACTAGAGGTACATACATACAAAGTTTCATCACGATAGCTCAAGCCATTCTCAAAATACAGGCCTTTGAATTTTTTCACAAAACGCCCCCTACTGGCCAAAGTAGAAATCGCATTGCACCCAAAATCGAACTTGACCTAGATTTTGTGGTCATACACACCCATTATGCAATATGAAAATGATCCGTCAAAAACTGAAGGCGTTATCCATCTGACAAGGGAAGAGTTTACGCACACACGACAGACCACCACTAAAGGCGCCAAGCACAGCATAAGCCCTTTTGGCCTATGGGCCAAGCGGGCTAAAAATTCAATGAAATTCCATTCAGTATTAAAGGTACAATCGCAGTTTTTGTGTTTTGGCTTTTCGCCCCCTGGTGGCAAAGTGGATAATCAGATTTGGCCGATTCTTTCACGCAACACACCGTTGGCCCATATGGTACATCTCCCTACCAAACATGAACTCAAAATCTTCAGTCGTTGCAAAGTTATGGGCCCGGACGGACTGACAGCTGGACTGACCGACTGACTGATGGACGGACGGACGGACACACAGGGGTTTCTCTATATCCCTACCGAACTTACATTCGGTGGGATAATAATCGGTGTTTAACAAAATTCACTGAATTCGTTGTCCGTTGCCATGGAAACGCGAATTTCTCAAAACGCTCAAAGGTGCCAAGGTAGCACTTGACGGATTCGGATTCCACACCCTCCAAATATATGAAAACTGGAAAAAAATTGCTGTTATTCAAAAAGAAACACCTAAGCCAAAAATCGGGGTTTTGCGTCCGGACTACAGCCCATGAGACGGTTACCTTATCAGTCCCAGAAAAGAAGGCAGCAACATATGCAAAGAGTAGCTCTTCCTTTTCCTTCGAACGATTGTAGTCATCTAGAGACAGAAATTCTCCATATTCGGCCTGGAATTCAAAATTAACCCATTTATTGTGGAATTTTTTTAGTTCTAATTTTTTTCTTTTTTTTGACACACAAGGTTCCAGGTGTGATATAATTTCCTACGCACTGTGATGCGCCATTTCCTTGCAAGGTGTACTATTTTGCCTTACGCAAGCAACGATCCTCAGGTGTTTCCGGGGATTCCACGGATTCTGTAATGATGTCCTACCCAGTTAGCGGGTTAAACTATTTATTTTCAGAAGAGTCCTGACAGCCTAGTTAGTGGATATCACATGCACTTGACAAGTGACAGGTCCTGGGTTCGAATCCAGCCTGGGCCATATGGGATTATCCATCCCTGGCTCTTCATGTCTTTCGCATGGGACAGTTAGCCATGCTGCCTACCTTGTACCTTCGACTCTTAGAATAGGATATTTGCCCTGCACTATGCAGCAGAACATAAGAGAGTGCATTTAATTTTTTTGTAAATTACATTGAAACTAACCTGGAGTGAACTGATACACTTCAGGTCTCGATATCGGCCCTTGATTTCATCGTACCAGTAGTCATCTAAAAACACAAACAAGTGTACAGGAGGGGATACCATCTTGATGAGTTGTTACTATGTATTACAGCACACATTTGAGTACATCGTTACTGATACTTTCATGCATAAAAAAATGTGACCCAGTCTGTGAAAACCCGGCTAAAGTCCCTGGGGAGTGACATAGGCCTTGATCATACCGGCGGTTTGTTGCACAATCGATAAGGCTTGTTTGCCACTAACAGACCGTCGTTTTTTCATTGTGAAGGCACTCCCTACGTAACTTATTAACCCTGCAGTGTTATGGGGTTTATCGCCATTTCGCACCATTTCGCCTACAAAAAAATGTCATTTCGCCTACAGCCATTTCGCCTACAACCATTTCGCCTATTTCCCATTTCGCCTACCCGCCATTTCGCCTACTAGCCATTTTGCCTACTAGCCATTTCGCCTAATAGCCATTTCGCCTACTCGCCATTTCGCCTACTTTCAATGACTTTCACTTCCAGCTGTTTTGTTTGAACTGGAAGGAAAACTTTGTGGCAAAAGCGGGATTTTCAGATTGATATTGTATTGATGGAGGTAGCTTGAAGTGAATTTCGGACGGCCATTAAAAAGAAACACAAATGTTTGACCTTTATTTCCACCCACATCAGAAAATTACATGCGTACATGTAGTCACATACATGTGGGGCCGATTTCACAAAGGGTGTTTAAGACTTAGATGCGTGTAACTTCACTAAATGCACGCACTTTCACCATGCATTTGACGAAGTTACACGCGTCTGAGTCTTAAACACCCGCTGTGAAATCCGCCCTTAGACACTTTAGAGTCCTTGACAGGCTGCTTGCTTAATTACACTGTAGTTTGTGCACAGGTACATACTTAATTACTGTACTCCATAATCCAGTAAACAAATTAACCAATATCAATCTGGAAATCCTGCTTTTGCCACAAAGTTTTCCTTCCAGTTCAAACAAAATAGCTGGCAGTGAAAGTCATTGAAAGTAGGCGAAATGGCTAGTAGGCGAAATGGCTAGTAGACGAAATGGCGAGTAGGCGAATTGGTTAGTAGGCGAAATGGCTAGTAGGCGAAATGCCGAATAGGCGAAATGGCTGTAGGCGAAATGGTTGTAGGCAAAATGGCAGTAGGCGAAATGATGGTAGGCGAAATGGCTGTAGGCGAAATGGTTGTAGGCGAAATGGCGAGACACCGTGTTCAGCGACTTTGGGCGGGTTTTGCCAGACAGGGTCACACATACATGTACATGTATGCTGTTTATTCCGCCACAATCGCCTTCAACCATTCTTCCAGTCCCCGGTACAATTCAATGTATATCCACCCATGCTGCATGGGGGTTACTGTAGGACCGGTATTTTTAGCATCCATTTAAGTTAGCGATAGGCCAGACTTGGAGATTACGCGTTCATTTGACTTCGTGATTGGGTGATCAATGCAACTGCTTCCTAGAAAAGACCAATTCTGATCTTCTCAGTTACTAAGTGCCCGGGTGACAAGCAGAGCATTGAACGTCCCCCATCGCCCCGGGTGCAAGTCTGATGGTCATGTATTTTGAAGATTCCGTTCAGTATTAAACGCACAATCACAGTTTATGTGATTCGGCTTTTGGCCCCTGGTGGCAAAGTAGAGAATCAGATTTGGTCGATTCTTTGACGCGGCACACCGTTGGCCCATGATACATCCCTCCACCAAATATGAACCCAAAATGTTCAGTCGTTCCGAAGTTACAGAGCGGAAGGGAACTTTTGCACCAGGAAATCTTGGCCTTTGAGCTGAACTTGTGGAAATATAATCCCCAGCAATCCATACTCAAACAAAGATCACTCAAGCGTGAGCCTAATTCTAAGAAGTTAGTGCTGTTCTATTCCTGAGCACCCTCTCTATGCTGGTCAAAACAGCTAATTGCTGTGCATTGTGCAAGGCTCTTAGTACCAGTCTTTATAGCAATAAATACAAGAAACAAGGAACAAGGAACAAGTCAGGACTATGTAAACAAACTAATCGCTGAGTAAACATACTGCGTTGATAATCCTTACCCCGATTTGCTGAGCATATCGGGGTGAGAACTGGAATTCAGACAGAGGCAAAGAAAACGTAATGTGTGGATTTTACAACTAGCACCCCCTACAGGGCCGAAAAATCAATGAAACTTTAAAATCCTACGATATATTATGTACTCTTGCTAGCTGAGCCTACCATAAAAATTTGATGAAATTCCGTTCAGTATTAAAGGCAAAATCAGTTTTTGTGTTTCGGCTTTTCGCCCCCTGGTGGCAAAGTGGATAATCAGATTTGGCCGATTCTTTCACGCGACACACCTTTGGCCCATGGTACATCCCCCCACCAAATATCAACCCAAAAATTTCAGTCGTTCAGAAGTTACAGAGCGGAAGGGAACTTTTGTGATTTTTACAAAGCGCCCCCTACAGGGCTGAAAAATGAATTAAATTGAAAACCTGTATGATATGTTATGTACCCTTGCTAGATGAGCCTACCACAACAATTTCGTGAAATTCCATTCAGTATTAAAGGCGTAATCGCAGTTTTTGTGCTTTGGCTTTCGGCCCCCTGGTGGCAAAGTGGAGAATCGGATTTGGCCGATTCTTTCACGAGACACACCTTTGGCCCGTGATACACCCCTCCACCAAATATGAATCCAAAATCTTCAGTCCTTAAGTTATAGAGCGGAAGGGACTAGTAGCGCCGAGCGGCAGAGGCGCACGGACGGCTGGTATTTTCAAGTCCCCCTCCGAGGGCTCCGGGGAACAATAATATCCTGTTTGACCTACTGCCCCATGAAGAGCTAGGTTGGTGAATCATCGTTTTTGTTTTATTTAGACCCTAGTCAAGTGTTCTCTGCAGGTGGCTGGTTTATATTTCTTTCATGAACCAGGAACTTATGCGAATGACAGGCCAGACTCGAAAGTCACGAAAATAAATGGCACGCGAACAATTAGGGTTGTACAGTATGCCAAACCAGGGTTCGTACACTACCTCCAGACCTAAAATTCCAGGACTTTTCAAGGAATTCCAGGGCCAAATATCCTGAAATTCCAGGACTATATTGCCAATATTCAAGTTCTTACCAATCAATCGTTGGCCTAATATACCGAGTAAATATCTTGACATCACTAACCCAGACAATTCTACAAGCAAGTAGGGTTTTCTCTGCCATTATACAGCTATTTTTGGGGCCAGAATAAGGACCAATGGCTCAACGAGTTTGACCGCAGATAAAAAGAAAATAATGGGGGGGGGGGTTCCATGAATTTTGGATTCCATGAAGGCCACATGGGCAAAATTCAAGGACTTTTCCAGGACTTCTAGGGTAAATCATGATTTTTCAAGGTTTTCCAGACCTGGAAAGGGGATACCTCAAAATTCCAGGTTTTCAAGGATTTCAAGGTAGAGTACGAACCCTGCCAAACACACGTCATAATGACACAGATTTCAGTAGCAGTAGTTGTGATGCATCAGTAGTCAAGTACAGTAAAATCTATAGCGGACTCAACTGGACCAGATATCCATTACAGGAGATGCGCTTCTTATGGAATGGAAGTGCATTAGACCAGGACTGGAGTTTCAGTCCGTTATACGCCCCCCCCCCAGGCGGCCTGCCGCCGCCTGGGGGCGCTAACGGTAACGCGTGTGCGCGAAAGGGAAAATCAAATTTGATTTCAATTCCTATACCTTGCCTGTCAGGACCGAAGTGTCCGATAAATCCCACAATGCATTGCGCGCGGCCGTCAACTCGCCGACTCAAAGACGATTATTCGAATAAATACGCCACGGCAACAGCAAAGAAACATACGGGCACCTGCATTTAATCACTCTACATCACTCGGGATACATCACTCTTCTAAAAATTGCCGACTTCATGGTACATTTTGTGTTCAAAAATCAAACTAGAGGCCTGGCGGCCTTGAAGCTACGCTGGAGATGCTGCACACCAATTCAGTTGGGCTGTCCTCCGTTCCTTCATGTCCTTGCTCTACAGATCCAGTTAAACCTGTGGTGCTTGCATTTGCAACCATGGCTTTATAGTGATAAAGTACAGATGGAATGGACGGCCTACCTAGGCCTACTGGGCAGAAGGTGACTGACAAAAACATACATTGGCAATGCATGCATTGACTGGTACCAGTACCCATAATCTTTGCAACTCAGGAAAGTCAGTGTTTTATCTTGGACTAGAAAGTTTGGAGTGGATAAAAGTGTTGTGGGAATAGCCTAGCTGTACGAGACAGGCTATTATAATGTTTTTTCACATCTTGTCATCTTGACTACCAGGAAATGTGACATCACTTCACCAGCCTACCATCTGTGTGGCGTACGATAGTCAGCATTTTTGCATTTAATATAGCCCCCACCCAAACCCTGTCCCTATCATACCCCCAACAATAACCCCATAAAACCCTGTGGTGGGGGATTGTACAGCAGAAGGCCTATGCAGCTCAGCCCATTAGGTTATTTTGGAAACTCTTGAAAACTGGCATTTGTGACTTGACATACATGACATGTTGTCACAATGTCAGTGGGGCCATTCACTCAGTCAGTCATCACATTGAACGATCTTCAGAAGTTACCGCGGTAATAAATGAAATGGTCCATGGACCATGTGCTCACCCGTTTGGACATAGTGTAATGACAGAGAGATAGGTACAT
>NMRB01004150.1:0-18968 GCA_002633025.1 Notospermus geniculatus
GTGAGCTATTTTAAGACCTGTCATTCACTCCCCTCACTGCCTTCCTTAGGACCGCCCTAATTTTTCTGATTAGGCTAGAAAGGAGTAATGCCGTAGGGTGATCTGCAGAAATGTCCAGGCTCTGCGGCCATCAACCTTATCCTTCTTGTCACTGAAGGCCAACAAACCTCCGATGCAGTTGTTGTTCGCATATCGGAAGACATCTGGGACACGCTTGTAAGGCGAGACAGGGAGATGGCAGCCACTAGAGTCTTTAATGAAAGAGAATTGACTCCACAGATATACTGCATCTTCAAGAACGGCATCTGTATGAAGTATATCCAGGGGAAACGGTTTGATTGGGAAGAACTCAACGCTGAGCCCTTGACGGATGAAAAGGTTTTCAAGTAGGTGTCGTGCGATTTTTGGCTTTCTGCTAAGGGTAGTTTTTGAAGAGACGGGGAGAATTTAAGGATCGGAGGTCTTAGGTTCGAAGAAGGCAATTGATTGTCCAACTGGCGGGTCATTGCTGCGACCAAAATTCATATCCAACACGTTAATCATGGTCAGAGGCAGACTATAAATATACATGTACGTGTATTTTCCAGAGCCGCTGCTCGAGAATTCGCCAAGTATCACAGTAAGAAGACGATGACTTAGCCATCAAGAAATTCGGACGTTTACTGAACCCCAGCCAATCAGAGATGAGGAGGGTCCTGGAGGACATCAAGACAAACTGGCCACCTGAATACGTACACAACAAATCAGGCGATCTTGATCATGACGTCGAGAGGCTGCACGTGCAAACAGAAAAGTCTACGTTGTTAAGTACATGTAGGCCTACATTGTAGCTTTTTGAGTGATCCAGTTCTGTCCATTCTGATTTGAGAGAGTCAATGCTGTGTAAAGGTGAAGGTGACTTTTTGCCTGGCTGCAGCTAGTTCCACTAGGTTAGGAGAATATTATTTGGGGTATAAAAAAGTAAGGAACGAACCGCAAAAAGAGGTGGTTCATTCCGACAAGCTTGTTATTTCCATTGACTTCTGACTGAGTTCTTTCTTCCATTTACAGGCTGTTTATATGTTTTATTCCTGGCTTGATGTTAAAATTTCTGCGCTACCAGTAGACCACCTTCTATCTTCAAAGGCTCTCCTGCAGTGAGTACAATTTTCCGATACCTTTATACCTTTATACCTTATATTCTTTATAAAGGTGTACAAAACTTGAGAACGTGTATTGTTAGTGTTTGGTCCACTCGCCTGAATTATTCTCCAGTTCTCTGGTGCGAAATGATAATGTTATCATCCGTGGGCCCTGCTATGAGTGGCCACAGGCCTTTTTCACACGAAGAGTCTGAGTTGAACTTTCTATAGCCGGTGTCTAATGCCCCAATCACACTGAGCTAGTTCTCAGTAGGTACGTTCTTGAAAATTTTGCCGAACGGGCTCAAACTGTGTGCGAACGGAGTGGGCGTAGTGGCAACTTTTTACAGTCTTTTTACGAACTTCATGGACGGGAAGGGTTCTCCAGAACATCGAGGCATTATTTGGCCAAGCACAGTTAAAAAAGGAGTGTTAAGACAACACTGAAAATGGGTGTTACTGTAACACCGATTATGAGTGTCCATTACCACCCAACACCAATTTTGGGTGTTATGTATCTAACACTGTATAGCAGTGTTAAGTTATCTAACACTGTATAGTAGTGTTAAGTTAACACCCAAATGCAAAAAAATATTTTTGAAAAACATGCTAAAGACGTGTTTTTCTCACAACACTGTCGAAAATAGGTTTTAAACGTCCATTTTGGAAAAATAAAAGAAAGAAAAAAATGTGCAGGCGGTCGGGTTTGAACCCGGGATCCTCTGCACCGCAAGCCCCTTCCTGATCCACTACACCATGATTCCAGTTGGAAAACACGAGGGAGTTTTTGATATAAGAATGGCAAACTTTTTATTTTACACTTAAGACCTGCTTCAAAACAGCGTGAAGGAAATGGCAAGCAAAGTTACAATGATTTCATCACTTTGTCTTGAAGAATTAGATTTTGGCATGGCGAAATCAGCAATTAGTTATCAGTGGTAGCTAACACTACTTTACAGTGTTAGACCTTTACCTTAACACCATTAATGGGTGTTCAAAATGGCTAACACCGATGGCTAACACCAATTTTAAGTGTTAGACATTCCCTAACACCATTTATGGGTGTTAAACGTTGTTAACACCGACCCTTCAACACTCAAAATTAGTGTTAAGATGTTTAACACTCTTTTTAACACTGATTTATAGTGTTATCAGACAGTTAACACTACTTTTGGGTGTATGGTTAACACTACTTTTTTAACTGTGAGGGTTGCACGTTCTAGCCCGTTTTACGATTTTTTTAGGGCGGGGCAGGACGTTTTGAGAACTTACTTCAGTGTGACAGGCCCTTAATTAAGGTTTACGTCCAGCTCTTCGCGTGAAAAAGGCTTCTCATGTAAGGGTCCACGGACTATAAAATTAGTTACTTCTATTCTGCCTCAGTTAGATAACCCGCACGAGGTAAGAACAATCACCAGACTACGTTTCTCGTTTTCCAGGATTGGAATCGAGGAAATGGAATGGATAAGATCGCACAAGGAGGAGGTCATAGCCATGAAAATGCCATAGGCCTAGAGAGCAAATGCTTCTAGGAAAGTGCAGCGATCATGACGATCATGACGACAGTGTTGTGTTATACGCCCGCAGGTCACCCATCCACGTAGTGACCGCGCTCTCCGTTGCTTAACTTCTAGCACCGAGGCCAACGTGCCAACCACTAGGCCATAAAGGAAATCCTCCATGGGCGGCGGTTTAAGCGGTGCCATTTCTTAAATTTTGTAGCCTGTACTTTGGAATTAACTATAGGGGCCTACGTGACTTTGGTCAGTCAAGTGTACAGACGCCTTGACCAGTAAATCTAATCATTAATTGAGATATCGAAGTTTATTTTTTCCATGTTATAATCTGCATGTCAGATGTCGGTCAAGCCTGTTCGATGTAGGCCTACTTCGCTTACACTTACAGAATGCAGATTGCTATCGATCTATTCAGACAGAATTGGTTAATAAATCGTTAAACATGGCTAACGAAAGCAGTCCGCACGAGCTTGATATTTTTGTCGATCCATCCAACTTTAAGGAAGATCTAGAAAAAATCTTCGCTGTCATCAGACCGAAGTGGGCAAATATTGACATTACGGTATGTATGCCACGTAACAATAGGGAGTTTAGGGGATCACACGCTAACGATAACATTTACGTTAACGATATTTTTTGTACATAAAATACATGCAAGAAATAGCGTTAACGTAAACGTTATCGTTAGCGTGTGATCTCTTAAACTCTGTATTAACTGAGCCACCTCCATTATTTCCACACACTGCATTGTTGAATTTGGCGATGCACTGCTATCCTCCACGTATATTGGTGGGACGACTCGCTAGGCCCGTCAGTGAGAGGTTTTTGTTTCCTCTTGTTGCGAACGAGTCCCGTTTACACTGAGCTTCAAACGTATAACGTACAAGTGGCCCTAATTCCCGTACGTTGTACGGTGGTAACGTACAAGTACGCACCCATGTGACTAGTTTATATGACGGCTGTGTCGATTGAATACGTCCATCGTTCCATCAGTCTAACGACAACGTCAACCTGTTTCTTTCATTCGCATCTCCAGAAATGCCCAGGTTCAGGGGCCATCAACCTTACCCTTCTTGTCACTGAAGGCCAAAAAACTTCCGATGCGGTTGTTGTTCGCATAACGGAAGACAACTGGGGCACCCTTGTAAAGCGAGACAGGGAGATGGCCGCCACCAGGGTATTTAATGAAATGGGGCTATGCCCACAGATATACTGCATCTTCAAGAATGGTGTATGTATGAAGTATATCCAGGGGAAAGGGTTTCACTGGGATGAACTCAGTGAAGAGCCTTTGAGGGATGAGACGTTTTTCAAGTAAGTGTCTTTTCTCTCTTATTTGTTGCTGCGACGGCAGTTATACAGTGTGTATCAGAAAAAAGGAAACCGAGATTAATTTGTTAATTTCTTGGACATTGCAAAACATTTTGGAAATTGGTCACCACCATTTATATAAATGGTGGTTGCCAATTTCCAAAATGTTTAGCCATGTCCAAGAAATTAGCAAATTAATCTCGGTTTCCTTTTTTCTGATACACACTGTAGTGCCACGAAAGGAATATTTTGAAAAATTAAGAGCATACATGTACTAACCCGTTACCGGTTACCGCGTATATATAAAATCGCAGTCAACAGGAGCAGTCAGCCGCGCGTATTGCCAAAAGATGGCAGCACAGTTCTAGCGGACCAATGCAAAAGAAACTTCTATTAATTGGTGCTCAATCAAGAATGAATGGGTCCGTCCGGTATATGCATTTAATTGTGCCGTAGTGATACCTAGTGGTCAACTCACTCCTATTCTGACTACGCAGACATTAGACCAACAATAGGGCCGTTTAGACGACGGGCAAAAATCCACATGCGATCCGATCGAATCCGATTGTGGTTCAAAACTCTTGCGTGTAAACGCTACCCAATGCAGTCCAATGTGGATTTAAAATGGTCCCGAATCCACATTGGACCGCATTGGACCACATACGACATTCAAATCTCGTCTAAACGCAAATGAGCCCCAATGCGGGTCGATCGGATCGAATCTGAATGTGGGATTTTGGTTTGTCGTCTAAACGGCCCTATTGACCTGTAGATATATATTTTAAAGTGGAGTTTTAGAAATTAGGGGTCAGTATCTGAGGTCATGCGGTCGAAAATGGCAATGGTCCAACTCTGAGAACAACTAGAGGGTCATTTTCTAGGCTGCTTTAATCTAGTTCGTTGAAAATCATATTTATTTTGTTATCTATGAATATGAAATAGAAACGGGTTTCTAAGGTGAAAGTCATCGCGTCGTTCTACCAGATTCGAACCCACGGACTCTCGCATAAGGCATCAATCGCCAGCACTAAGGGGCAGCACGCCTTAACCACTAGGCCAAATCCCCATCTTCAAAAAATATGGTTCATGATAAATAAAATGGACTATATTTTCCAGAGCCGCTGCTCGAGAATTCGCCAAGTACCACAGTAAGAAGACGAGTGATTTAGCCATCAAGAAATTCGGACATTTACTGAATCCCAGCAAATTGGAGATGGCGAGGGTTTTGGATGACATCAAGACAAACTGGCCACCAAAATACGTACAAGATGAAGATATGGAAAAGTTGTATGTACATACACTGGTGGACAGAAATATTAGGACACTTTCAAAATTCTAAGTCATTTTCCTCTTTTGCTTTCCTTTTGTCTCTAACCACTATTTATTTTTCTTATTAATCAGAACATTTTTACCCTGGCAAGTGGGTTATATAATCCCATGAGATCGTCAATGCCAAACGTTACTGACATGGGGTTGCTGATAGATGAATAACAAAGACAATCACGATGTGCTTCGTCCATTCTTGTCACCTTCAATAGCTTTAGCCTTAGAATGAGAGAGGCTTGCATGGCACGCATCATGTCTTTGTTGCCCGTGGATCATGATCAGCAACCCGTTGTCTGTAAACCTTTGTATGGACTATCAGAGGGAATTATATAACCCACTTGGCAAGGTAAAAATGTCCTGATCAATAAGAAAAATAATTAGTGGTTAGAGACAAAAGGAAGGCAAAAGAGGAAAATGACTTAGAATTTTGAAAATGTCCTAATATTTTTGTCCGCCAGTGTACATGTATTTTCAATGGTGACGAAGGCTACTCTCAATTCATGCTAGGCCTAGATGTGAAAAAAAGACATGCGTCGTTTTCTCACTTACCCTATCCATACGAGGTCGAGTAACAATAAAATGGTATTCCCGGCTTCATTATCCAGATTCAATGATGAATCCCCATCAAGAGTGCAGTTAATTGAAGATCTGGAGTTAATCATTCAGACCCTTTCGGGGTCTGGCGTTCCTATTGTACTTTGTCATCACGATGGGCATCCCTGTAACGCATTGTATGTTTCAGAGGAAGGTGAGTGCAGTCAGCAAAAAAAACAAGAAAATATTTGAATATGTGTTCATTAACTGATAAAGTATGTACAGGCATTGACTGATGTATCTACACTTGATATCTTGAATATTTCAAATATTACCGAACCAATTTTGACGCGGTTTGTTGCATATGAAAGAAAAATTGTTGGTCACATTTCTGCATCAAAATTTTGGAAATTTCAAAATATCAACATTATGTAATTGCTTATCAGAAAAAATCTGATGAGTGGTTGCTGAGATATTTGAGATTATCAAAATCTTGATATTTTGAGATTTTCGCATTTTTCAAGAAATTTTCATACCATTGAATAAAGCTAACATCAGATCATAGGTTTACCTTATTTTGAACGTGTGTTATTAGAAAATCTAGGCACGACGGTCTTCCCAGCCGCGGCCACTAAACACATCGGATACAGTAGGTACATGTACCAGATAAAAGTGTAATGTGCTGTGTTACCGGTAGGCCTACATGAAGATGGAAAAGTCAGAGGTTTTGTGGTCAAAAAATACCCCGTTGAATGATTGAACCGGACGGGACTTGAATTCCAAGGGGACTTAGATAACACCAGTAACACACGCTGCACGGACAGGTTTAGCTGCCTGAACTTTTGAGGAATCTGGGTTTTCACTTTTGCAGATCGCGTCTATTTTGTTGATTATGAGGAATCTTCGTTCGACTTCGCAACTATTGACCTTGCGACGTTTCTGACGTTTTCAGCCACAGGTGAGTGCAGGCATAAAACGTAATCATTTCTGATGATTTCATGGTGATTACAAAATAAGCTGTCACCCCTTCTATTTGCCGAAAATAGTCAACACGATTAGTTTTGCATGAGTAAAATCGCGTACGAAAAAAAGTTGAGTCACCAGCTGGTTACACGCTCTCAACCACTCGCATAGATGGGGCGTAATCATGTTTCTGAACGATAGATGGCGCAAACTGTCATCAACCAATCAGCGACCAGTATTTCACGCAACCACAGGAAAACATGAACCGTTTTCTTATTGGCTGATCGCTCATTGGCTGGTTGATCGAGCGCGTTCGTCAATAACTAGTAGTGACATCTAGTGTTCAGAAACGGACTTTGGCACCAAGTGTTTCAGTGGTTGAGGGTGACAGCTTCGAGCGGAGGCCGATACCACTGAATTATTGAGTGTAGCTCTTACCAAGCGTTTGAGCACATCGTGGCGATGTCGACGTTTCCTGTGAAAACCTCGCTGCAAGAGGAGAAAACCGCAGCAATGGGTTCAGGCTAGTTCCATTTTCCGTAGGTCTAACTCGAGTGACAACCAAGCCTAGCGACCGACATCCTCTGGCACTAAAAAAAGTGTTCTACAGGGAATACTTGGAAGCACGTAGAAAGTTGGGCGATCTTGACCATGACGTCACGGATTTGGACGTCGAGAGGCTGCACGTGCAAACAGAAAAATCAGTGTTGGTGAGTTGATTCTGATTTCAGGGAGTCAATGTTAGGAAAAAAATGAGGATGTCTTTTTTTGCTTCGCATTAGAAAGCGTTGTTTAGAAAAATATTACATGTAGGAATAATAAGTGATGAATCAGAAAACCTGTTTTCTCTGCATTTAAAGGACCACGGTATTGCGACTTTTTCTCGACAGCCGGCGCCACTGCGCCACTCTCCAACTCAGGGAGTACTTCGTTGTCGGCGAATTGACCCGACTTACTACGTACATTTTGTAATGCATTTTTTAGTTCGTCCTACTGTCGCTAGGTGGCTCCCTCTACGTCGGCAGTCAAATAACGCATTTGAGATCCAATACCGTGCTCCTTTAAATTACTGACTTACGGTCCACTCCATCCGAAATACGTATATTTAGGCTATTTCCTTATGTAAGAAATTACAAACACAGGACAAGAATCTTACTACATGTAATTATCTTATAATAATTTTCTTAGTAAGTATCTCAGCTATTTCTTAGTAAGATCTTAGTAAGAAAAATATTTGTAAGATTTTTCTGATAAGATTCTTACAAGAAAAACCTTCGTAAGATTTTTCTTACAAAATTCGTAGAAGATTCAGTGTCGAAGATTTTTCCTAGCAAGATATTGCTAAGAAAGTCTTACTAAGATTTTTCTTGTAACAATATTATCACGAAAATTTATCTTACTAAGTTCTTAGTAAGAAATAGCTAAGATACTTACTGAGAAAATTACCGGGGAAAATTATAAGATAATAAAATGTACTAAGATTCATGTCCTGGGAAGTAAAGTTGTAACTGTCTGTTCTGACAGTTTTGTCTGTTTTGCATTTTCAGGCTCATTACATGTTTTATTCCTGGACAGGATTTAAAGTTTCTTCGCTCCGAAACAATCTTTTACCTTCACAGGCTCTGCTACAGTTAGTATTAAATTATGAGCTTCTCTGGCAAAATCAAGCACATGTCGCCTGGCAGACACGTATCTAACCAAAAAAAAACACTAGTAAGTTTGTAAAAAACACACCCGGAGCTCACGAATTCGTGAGCTTGGGGTGTGTTTTAGATACGTATTGTGTGTTTTTAGATACCTTTGGTTAGGTATGTGTTCTAAACTCACTGATAGCTCTCCAGGGGGCTGTGCCATAGCGTAGTGTCACCGCTGATTAACAGACGGCGCTGTGCGCTAATCAAAACAAAAACAAGTGCCCGTCGGGCAATGTCTTTCGGATGTCTCCCTTTAAGACCAATAACCTGATAACCTTTCTCTTTACCCAGGATGTCAATTGAGGGACAGAAATGGATAAGATCCTACAAAGAGGAAATTTTGGCCTTAAAGATGCCCTAAAGCACCGTCAGACACTACTGCACCACTAAGTGTTTTCAACCACAGCAGCAGCAGCACAAAGTGTTTTGACGACAGCAGTTTATGAAAAAAAACGTCGCAGCTGCCGGTGTAATAATAGGGAGGTTTCGCAAGCGCCCGGTTAGGCCATACGACGACGTTTATCTATTGTTTGGGTATACCCAAACAATAGATAAACGTCGTCGTATGGCCTAACCGGGCGCTTGCGAAACCTCCCTAATTTCACTGCCCCCGGTCATCCTTTATTCATGGCGTTGTCATCCAAACTTTGAAAATAATGCAGTGTTGACGTCATTTCCGGGAAGAATTTGGGTGACCTTGTCACCTGCACAATGAACTTACAGTGTAAATACTTTTGTTGAATAATAAATAAGATACACTAAAATTGTACCTGAACAATATAGGCCTATACAAGGGTGGAATCACTTTGTCTTTCCAGTCATCTCACGCCGATAGGTCCCGTCAAATATAAATTGCAAAAATGTACATAACCATTTATAAACATGCTGTACATCCTTTGGCTGCTTTTTGCAAATTGGCGCGAATTTTTATCAGCGACAACACTGAGCAACAAAGGAAAAATGCATGAATCTGTCCGCCATCTTTTTCCTTGATCCAACTTCCGAAAAATTTGACGGCTAGGCCCACAATTAAATTTTCTGTACACATCCTGTACATCGAATGTACATTTTGTCAAATTCAAAAACTGCATACAGAAACTGTTTTAAATTTTCACAGGCTTGACTGGCATTTGTTGTGAATATCATATATTTGATTTTCATTCCAATGATTTGAATTCGTTTTATTTACAATTTTCTCACACAATGTAAGTATCATACGAAATCGCCGCCATTTAACTGCCCTGAAACCGGTATCCTTACACCCCTGCCTGGAACGGTAAATATCAGGCTAAAACAAAACGGGCCTAATATGTTTTAGACTACTAATATTCTGATCAAAAGGAGTCAATTCTGAATAACCTACCCCAAATTATATGTTGATACCCCACATTTACATGTTACAGGGTGTGTTTATTACGCACTACCAGCTCGTCCCATGGTCCCACTGTACAGTTTTTCCTGGACCTAGCCTTGAGGGGATATATCTTCGGGAACAATGTCAGGTGACCCTGTCACCTCATTGATTGGCCTGTAATGAGTTCGCTCTAATTGGATGTTTATTAAGGCCAATGCGATTTACCATGCACCTTTAAGAATTATCGACGTTGAAAACGTAGGTTACAATCGATTAAGTCCTGATTTGAGGGAAATAATTTATATTTGCGTGTATATTTGTAATGGAAACATGGCTAACGGAAACAGTCCGCACGAGCTTGATATTTTTGTCGATCCATCCAACTTAAAGGAAGGTCTAGAGAAGATTTTTGCTGTCATCAGACCAAAGTGGGGAGATATTGACATTAAGGTACGTATACCACATAACTGTAGGGAGGTTTAGAAATCAAACGATAAACGTAAACTTTACGACAACGTTATTTTTCTATTCCCTCACCCAATATGTCGGGAGAACTATCAGTAACGAAGACTGTTCTCTCTATTTTCGCACTGTCTCAGGATTGAACCGACTGCCAACACAATACATTCTTTTATTCACATCCGCAGAAATGTCCAGGTTCTGGGGCCCTCAACTTTACCCTACTTGTCACTGAAGGCCAGCAGACCTCCGATGCAGTTGTTGTCCGGGTATGGGATGACAAGTGGAGCGGGTATATGAAGCGAGACAGGGAGATGGCCGCCACTAGGGTCTTCAATGAAAGAGGGTTGACTCCACAGATATACTGCATCTTCAAGAATGGCTTGTGTATGAAGTTTATCGAGGGAAAACGATTTGACTGGGATTCGCTTGATGCCGAGCCATTGACGGATGAAAAGGTTTTCAAGTAGGTGTCGCCTGACCTCCTAAATCCAGTCGGACATTATTCTGGGGGTTACGGAACAAGGGATATCAAAATCACCACCTCTACCAACCAAGTTAGAAAACAAAGTCCTCGCTCTAGGCAGAAACTATACGCGCGGTAGGCCTACATAGAGTTTTGGATGTCTCAATGTAGCCAGTGAGAAGTGGGCCAAATGGCGTCAAATATTTGAGACCTGAAGATCAAACCGAGGTTTGATGCGTCAGAGGAGCATGGCGTCAAAAATCTGAGATCTTAAAGGAGTTCGACGTCCAAGTTGTAAACAAACCAGTTTGTTACAAACAGTGGTCGACAAACTAGTTTTATTCCTTCGTGAAGGTGGCAGCACCAGTAGCGCCCCGTGATCGCTAGACTGGTGCCCGGTCCAATGCAACTCACTCACGATATTCACGTCAGTACATATCACCGATAATAGGTGGCAGCACCGCAGGCGTCGCGTGGATAGAGAACCAGTGAGTGAGTGTTGGACGTCCTGCTCCTTTAAGATTAAACCGAGGGTTTGGAACGTCCAATTGAAGAACTGCATGTACCAGGAGATCATTTTGATCCCAATGCACTCAGCCCTTAGTATCAGGGTTAGTGAAAAAAAATCTATTGATTATTTCCAGAGCCGTTGCCCGAGAATTCGCCAAGTACCACAGTAAGAAGACGAGTGATTTAGCCATCAAGAAATTCGGAAATATACTGAATCCCAGCCAATTAGAGACGACGAGAGTCATGAATGAGATCATGACAAACTGGCCACCGGATTTTTCACATGATAAAGAAGTAGAAAAGTTGTATGTGTTGTTGGTAGTAATATGCTGGTAGTAATAAGTTTTAGAATGGCCGCTGTATCAGAGGCACATTAAAACATATTTCTTGGTCATGCAATCTGGTTAAGAAGAAATGCTCACACTGTTAGATATAACAGAGGATTTTACAGAAAATTCCTGCAGCAATCTCAGGGACTGGATATGTAAAATTACAGACTTAAAGAAATGTTACAGAGACTTGACTGGAGGCTGACCAAATTATATTTTCATACTGCCCTCAGAAAGCATCATTATGGAAAGTCCAATTTGAGTCCAACCAATATAGAAAAACATAAATTATCAACCATATGTAAATTTACAGAAGCTTCCGGAGACTCTGCTGTATGTAATTTGTCTGTAAAATTATTACAAAAATTTCTAACAGTGCAGCCAGAAATTCGACTGGTGGCCCATCGAAAACGGAAGCGATATGTTGTATGCGAAAATACACTGCATTTTCCGCTACCGCGTTCCGCAATCCGCATTCCGCGTGTCAGCTAAACGTTGCTTTAGGTTTCTGAGGGGTAGGCCTACGCCTGAGTGGTCGAGAAAGCCATGTGCACTTCACCTTCTTGGCGTAATGAAACAGCATGTTCTGATTCTATCATGCAGATTTAATGATAAAATCCCACCAAGATCGCAATTAATTGAAGATTGGAAAACGATTATTCAGGCTCTTGTGGAGTTGGACGTTCCGAGTGCACTCTGTCATCACGATGGGCACCCCTCTAATGCGTTGTATGTAGCAGAGGAAGGTGAGTGGAGGAGGCTCGATTCTCATGGTGGGTTCCAAGTTAAAATCAGCAAGTGATGAAACCATTAGAAAGTAACACGACGTAATTTAGGCCTTTAAAGGGCACGATATTGCCACTTTTTGTCAACAGCCGGCGCCACCGGCGGTGATTGCATCATTCTCCAAAACCGTAGTTTAGTCTTCCTCCCAGTGTTGGCGAATGTACTTCTATTACAATACAATGCAGAGTGGATCCATGGGAACAAGAGTTACTCTACATGGGGCGAGGTTGATAAGCTGCAGTTCAACAACATTGTCAATAGAGGTCTCCCTTAACGCGGTAAGTTTAGCGCAGGAAAGGGAAGGAATAGGCCTACATTGGCCCGTTAAGCAGCCTGGACTGGTGAGGTATATCGGCATAGGTGTTGTTGACCACCTTTCTTTTGCAGATCGCGTCTATTTCATTGATTATGAGTGCGCTGCCTTTGACTTTGCTACTATGGACTTGGCGACATTTCTGGCGTTTTCAGCCACAGGTGAGTGCATGAAGGTACTGTAAACCGTTTGTCCAGTTATTAAATAACAACAAGTTTTTTTATAAAGAGAAATACAATGTAGGTTATTTTGAAGAAACTATTTGGTAGCGTTGCAGTATCCTACATATAGACGCTATTATTTTGAATTTTCATGTAGGTCTCACTCGGATGAGGTCCAAGCCTAGCGAGCGACATCCATGGGCACTGAGAAAGCTGTTCTACACGGAATACTTGGAAGCGCGTAGAAAGTTAGGCGATCTTGATCATGACGTCACGGACTTGGACGTTGAGAGGCTGCACGTGCAAACAGAAAAAACTATGTTGGTGCGTTTGTTTGCGTTTTTCATTTAAATTTAATACGTGTAATTCGTTTTCCAATTTTATTCAATCTGATTGAAAGGATCAATGCTTTGAAAAAATGTCCCCAAATATTAAACTTTAAAGACGGGTATCACGGGTATTTTCGCGGGCCACGAAAATCATTTTTTCTTTACATTTTGTTTGTTTATCACCAGTCTTTCTTTGTCTTATGAGTAATTTGTTGGTGGCATGCCCCTCTAGAAATTCTTTCGACCCCGAAAGTATTGAATTTGTTGGGTTGGCATGTCCCAAAAGGCCAAAATAACATACATGTAATACATGTATAAACATCCGCGTTTACAAACAATGAATGAAAATCGTGAAACATCTTTGGAATGTAACAGTTGTGATTACTTTTTTTCCTTTTTTATGTTCTGAAAGTGTTCTATTCCATTGCTAGGGTCTGTATATGTTCGATTCCTGGGCGGGAGTAACAATTGCTGCACAACCACGAAATCAGCTTGTACCTCCATTGGTTATGCTGGAGTAAGTATAATTTGTGATTCACGACTAATAGGCCCATCGAATGGAACGAAGCTACGTCTCAATGGCTCATATGAATAAAGACTAGCAAATGCTTTTACTTTCAGATTTGTAGAGCATTTGCATTGCAAAATTCAAGTAAAAGTACTTACTACATGTAGTCTTTGTTCATATGACCCAATGTCCAGTCCACAAGACTCAGAAAACTTCACAACTTGTTAGTTCTGGTCCACACCGAGGATTATTCTCCGAATCTGACTGCATTTACCAAATGTGACCTGCTCCTACCAGCAAAAGCAGATGCTTATCGCAACCGAGGAAAGTGTTAATGGCCTTACAACACAACACAATAGCTGAAATGCGTCTCTGCCATCTGGTTCTCACCAGTCTATCTGGCCTGACGCCCATAGCCTGGTTTGAATCCACCACATTTCCCGCTTCTGAGGAGGTGACAGCCTCAGCCAATCATTCGTGTGCGAAGGAAAATCGACGTGCCAATCAAAATCCGTGTTACAAATGCGAGCGTGAAGAGAAGAGAAAGTGCCCAACGGTGATTTGCTTCACGAGTTCTGATTGGCTCAGAGGCGGGGTCAAGTAGGGGTCAGGTTCATTAATAATTTATGCATTAACGCAAAAGATGACATGATTCGGACAAGGCTAAAGACGCAGTCGATAGCCTTGTTTGGACAAGATGGTCTCTGCAGGATGACAACAGTAGTGGAGAGAGGTAGTTGAGTAAGTAGATGACCAGTGATGATCACATGTGACATGCGCTGGTTTTGCTGGAGCGGATCGCGAGGAGAGTGCTTTGTCCGAGCAACTTCAACCCTATATCCCATTTCTCGGCAACTGTACAGTAGGTGAAACTCCGGAGTTAAAGGGACTAGGAATTTTTTTTCAAGCTTCGGTTATTACAAAATGCTAGTCTTTCATGATAAATTCCCACCGTCAATTCACTTTTTCAATTAAGTGTTAATTACTGGCACCCAGACAAATCAGTTATCACCACACCATGGAGNAAAAGTGAATTGACGGTGGGAATTTATCATGAAAGACTAGCATTTTGTAATAACCGAAGCTTAAAAAAAAATTCCTAGTCCCTTTAAGCTGACGTGGATTGGGCGGAAGCTATGAAAACTGCACGAAATAAACCCAACTAATAGATTTCTCCTTTTTACAGGTTGGCGATAAATGGAATTGAATGGATAAGATCACATAAAGAGGAGATTTTAGCCATGAAAATGCCATAGAGTCGCATAACAAAACGGCACCGCTGAACGAAATCACTGAAAAATATGAATTTTACTCAGGGCATATTTCCTCAGGAAAACCTTCTTCCTCATTTAACCCTAGACACTCGCCAAGTGGTTGGCTGTAAATTCCTCCGATCTGAATAAAAATTTTCACCGATAAAATAAACTTTTGCACTTTGTAATTTGTTTTCATGTTTTCGCTATCACAATCTTTTAATACAATAGACAGATAGAGAGACTATGGCCAACCGCACAGAAAGTCCGATCGTGTTTTCGGTGCCTAGTTAATGGGAAACTAGGCCTACGTTATAACTAATTGCCGGTAGCACTATCAGACTTTCTGTACGATCGGCCCATATCTTTTCAATGCATGGGGAAGCACAGAGACGTTGGTCCCGTACCTGGCACCTCACCATTATCTATGAATAAAGAATGTAGGTTAGGTCAGGAACGAACAAAAAGACCTAATCACAATTACGAAGGTGAATGAATTGGAAACATGGCTATTGAGAGGAGTCCATACGAACTTGATATTTTTGTCGATCCATCCAACTTCAAGGAAGGTCTAGAAAAGATCTTCGCTGTCATCAGACCGAAGTGGTCAAACATTGACTATACGGTAGGTATAACCACGTAACCGAGCCAACGTTTAGTACTTACCGTAGGCCTTATAATCTGAGTCGGCCTACGCAGCAGAGAACCACAAATCCAACGGCTTCACGCTGCTTCTCGCTGCATTGTAAGGCTGATGGGGCAGCAGTGGCATGCACATTAGACCATTATCAACTCTAGTTAAAGCCGCACACTATGCACCGCTACTCACTCTCCAGTTAGGCCGAAATAATAGTGCAACCTCATCTACAGGCGTGCGTAGCGTATAGAACCATAGAACCACATATTATAGCATTATCCTGCATCGAGGTTTTGGGAATCCCCTTGGGGAATCCCCAATGCTGTGTGTAGTCTTGCGCAGCCAGCCACACAGTACCGCTACGGTTCCCCAGATTCGAAACAGCGGCTGGGTGACCGAGACTAGGCTCGTCGATTATAACCCATCTGTCTATAGTGTCTGGCTTTAAAGTCTATCAACAGTCATTTCTAGTACATATACAATGTAGGTCGCTCGTTCGTTTTTAGCTCACCCGGGTGAGCGTCCGTCATACCTCCGTTAAGCCCCCTTCACATATCCACTCCGGGGCCCGTACGGCAAGTAAAAACAGACATTTTGGCCAATTTCCGCCAATTTTGTACTACACTCACAACTTCACCGATTGCAAACGCTTGTTTTCAATTCACTTCTGCAGAAATGTCCAGGTTCTGGGGCCATCAACTTTACCCTACTTGTCACTGAAGGCCAACAAACCTCCGATGCAGTTGTTGTTCGGGTATGGGATGACAAGTGGAGCGGGTTTAAGAAGCGAGACAGGGAGATGGCCGCCACTAGGGTCTTCAATGAAAGAGGGCTGACTCCACAGATATACTGCATCTTCAAGAATGGCTTGTGTATGAAGTTTATCCAGGGAAAACGATTTGACTGGGATTCTCTTGAAGCTGAGCCATTGACGGATGAAAAGGTTTTCATGTAGGTGTCACTAGACAGGCGCGGATCCAGAGGGGGGCCGATGGGCCGCGCCCCCCCCCCTCCCCTATTTTTGGAAGGCCAACAACAAATGGGTCACTAACTCCGAAAAAATGAGCAAATAGATGAGGAAATCATGCCCCCAGATGCTTGGAAATCGTATCGAAGTGCATCTGGAATTCACAATTTTCTGCGGGAGGCTCCCGTTGTGGCTCCGCGCCTTGCGACTCTACTCCGTCAGCCTGTGGCTGATGGTGACCGCCCCCCCCCCCGTATTCCAAAATCCTGGATCCGCCCCTGCTAGATCTCATGAAACCATCAAGATCTGTTGTCCTGGATGGAAGTCACTTTGCCAAACCGGAACGATATCAAAACCAGTACTGACCTTGCTTATAAAAAACAAAGTCCTCGATCTGACCAGAAACTGTACCATGGTAGGCTTACATAGAGTTTTGGATATAGCCAGTGAGACTTAGGCCTATAAATGGCGTCGAAGATCTGAGATCCTAGGACCAAAACGAGAATTTGGACGTCCAGTTGAAGTGCTGCATGTAGTACCAGGAGATCATTTGGTATCAATACACTCAAAAGTCAAAAGTCTTGAGTCTTTTCTAGAGTTTCAGATTGTAAAGTTCCACTTGAAAAAGACCCCGGTTGGGGTCGAAAATTCGTGAATTCTGGACACTGACTTCTTGCTTATTATCATTTTGTGTGTCAATTTTGTGCTATTCTGTATCTTGGAAAACACTCAAAGGGGTAGTAAAAAAAACTTCTATAATTTCCAGAGCCGCTGCTCGAGAATTCGCCAAGTACCACAGTAAGAAGACGAGTGACTTAGCCATCCAGAAATTCGGACATTTACTGAATCCTAGCCAGTTAGAGACGACGAGAGTCATGAATGAGATCATGACAAACTGGCCACCGGATTTCTCACATGATAAAGAAGTAGAAAAGCTGTATGTATTGTTGGTAGTAATATGTTGGTACTCGGAATTCACACTACATGTGAAACAATCTTGCGTTATCATTTAGTTTGTGAATACCTGTACGTTCTATCTTGGAGGAATTATACTGACCTTGACCCCGATGACCCCGATGACCTTGACCTTTGCCCAGTCTTGACCCAAGTCTGCTATCAAGGGTCAACACGACTACACTTACCAAGTTTCATCCCAAACGGACCAAGGACCTCCGAAAAACAAACATTTGACCTTTGAACCCAAAGACCTTGACCTTTCCAAAAATGAACCCCTCAAGGGCAATTCTGGGGCCAACATCCACTCGCCAAGTTTGGCGAAAGTCGGCCCAAGGACGCCGGAGGAGTAGGGGAACAAACAGACAAACGTTGCTCAAATATGATGATGATGATGATGATGATGATAGTTTGATGATGATGACGATGTTCTCATTCGGTCATGCAGATTTAATGATAAAATCCCACCAAGATCACAATTAATTGAAGATTGGAAGACAAGTATCCAGGCTCTTGTGGAGTCGGACGTTCCAGTTGTACTTTGTCATCACGACGGGCATCCGTCTAACGCATTTTATGTTGCAGATGAAGGTGAGTGAAGGAAAGCGCGATTCACATGCTGCGTTCCAAGTCAAGGTCATCAAGTACATAATTCATCATTCTCCAAAACTGTACTTTTGTCTTTCGCCCCAGTGTTGGAGAATATACGAAAACAGTACAATACATACATACGTGGACCCTAGGAACGAGAGTTACTCTGCTTGAGCCGAGATTGATAAGCGATAATTTAACAACATTGTTACTAGACCCTCAAAGCAGCCTGAACTGGTGAGGAATATGGGCATACATGTAGGTGTTGCTGACCACATTTCTTTTTGTAGATCGCGTCTATTTCATTGATTATGAGTGCGCAGCCTTTGACTTTACTACTATGGACTTGGCGACATTTCTGGCGTTTTCATACACAGGTGAGTCGGTCGTGCATAAAATGGACTGCAAGACGTCTGTCCAGTTACTAAAAAGTTCACTTTTTAGCTCACCTGAGGTGGTGCAGCGTCCGTCGTCGTTAGCAGGGCACGTTTCGTAACCGCTGGGGCTGTTCATCTGAAACTTGGTACATATACCCCAAGGTCAGATGACCTACGACACCAAGTTTCGGTCCGATACGATTCTTGGCATGGCCACCAGGTGGCCAAAATCAAAAACACAAAAAGTGCAGTACATAAAATTTGCCTTTTTTAAAGAAGTAGGGTCACTAGGTCATATGAATAAAGACTAGCAAATGCTTTTACTTCAGATTTGTACAGCATCGCCCAGCACATTTGTATTGTAAAATTCAAGTAAAAGCATTTACTAGTCTTTATTCATATGACCCACTGACTAGATGTCCCTTTAGTACTACATTCTACAAGTGGAATAATTTTCGATATGTTTTCAATTTTCTAATTTTCAATATGTAGGTCTTACTCGGATAAG
>NMRB01004150.1:20601-35248 GCA_002633025.1 Notospermus geniculatus
TTCACCGATTGCAAACGCTTGTTTTCAATTCACGTCTGCAGAAATGTCCAGGTTCTGGGGCCATCAACTTTACCCTACTTGTCACTGAAGGCCAACAAACCTCCGATGCAGTTGTTGTTCGGGTATGGGATGACAAGTGGAACGGGTTTAAGAAGCGAGACAGGGAGATGGCCGCCACTAGGGTCTTCAATGAAAGAGGATTGACCCCGCAGATATATTGTATCTTCAAGAATGGTTTGTGTATGAAGTTTATCCAGGGAAAACGGTTTGACTGGGATTCTCTTGAAGCTGAACCATTGACGGATGAAAAGGTTTTCAAGTAGGTGTCACGAGACAGGCGCGGATCCAGAGGGGGGCCGAGGGGGCCGCGCCCCCTCCCCTATTTTTGGAAGACCAACAACAAATGGGTCACTAACTCCGAAAAAAATGAGCAAATAGATGAGGAAATCATGCCCCCTGGTGCTTGGAAATCGTATCTAAGTGCATCTGGAATTCACTATTTTCTGGGGGAGGCCCCCCGTTGTGGCTCCGCGCCTTGCGACTCTACTCCGTCAGCCTGTGGCTGATGGTGACCGGCCCCCCGTATTCCAAAATCCTGGATCCGCCCCTGCTAGATCTTATGAAACCATCAAGATGTGTTGTCCTGGATGGAAGTCACTTTGCTAAACCGGAACGACATCAAAACCAGTATACCGGTACTGACCTTGTTTATAAAAAACAAAGTCCTCGATCTGACCAGAAACTGTACCATGGTAGGCTTATACATAGAGTTTGGGATAGCCAGTGAGACTTAGGCCTATAAATGGCGTCGAAGATCTGAGATCCTAGGACCAAAACGAGAATTTGGACGTCCAGTTGAAGTGCTGCATGTACCAGGAGATCATTTGGTATCAATACACTCAAAAGGGTATTAAAAAAAACTTCTATAATTTCCAGAGCCGCAGCTCGAGAATTCGCCAAGTACCACAGTAAGAAGACGAGTGACTTAGCCATCCAGAAATTCGGACATTTACTGAATCCTAGCCAGTTAGAGACGACGAGGGTCATGAATGAGATCATGACAAACTGGCCACCGGATTTCTCACATGATAAAGAAGTAGAAAAGCTGTATGTATTGTTGGTATTGTTGGTAGTAATATGTTGGTACTCGGAATTCACACTACATGTGAAACAATCTTGCGTTATCATTTAGTTTGTGAATGCCTGTACGTTCTATCTTGGAGGAATTATACTGACCTTGACCCCGATGACCCCGATGACCTTGACCTTTGCCCAGTCTTGACCCAAGTCTGCTATCGAGGGTCAACACGACTACACTTACCAAGTTTCATCCCAAACGGACCAAGGACCTCCGAAAAACAAACATTTGACCTTTGAACCCAAAGACCTTGACCTTCCCAAAAATGAACCCCTCAAGGGCAATTCTGGGGCCAACATCCACTCACCAAGTTTGGCGAAAGTCGGCCCAAGGACGCCGGAGAAGTAGGAGAACAAACAGACAAACGTTGCTCAAATTATAGTATGATGATGATGATGATGATAGTCAAATGATGATGACGATGTTCTCATTCGGTCATGCAGATTTAATGATAAAATCCCACCAAGATCACAATTAATTGAAGATTGGAAGACAAGTATCCAGGCTCTTGTGGAGTCGGACGTTCCTGTTGTACTTTGTCATCACGACGGGCATCCCTCTAACGCATTTTATGTTGCAGAGGAAGGTGAGTGAAGAAGGAAAGCGCGATTCACATGCTGCGTTCCAAGTCAAGGTCATCAAGTAATTCATCATTCTCCGAAACTGTACTTTTGTCTTTCGCCCCAGTGTTGGAGAATATACGAAAACAGTACAATGCATACATACGTGGATACCCTAGGAATGAGAGTTACTCTGCTTGAGCCGAGATTGATAAGCGATAATTTAACAACATTGTTACTAGACCCTCAAAGCAGCCTGAACTGGGCATACATGTAAGTGTTGCTGACCACTTTTCTTTTTGTAGATCGCGTCTATTTCATTGATTATGAGTGCGCAGCCTTTGAGTTTACTACTATGGACTTGGCGACATTTCTGGCGTTTTCATACACAGGTGAGTCGGTCGTGCATAAAACGGACTGCAAGACGTCTGTCCAGTTACTAAAAAGTTCACTTTTTAGCTCACCTGGGGTGGTGCAGCGTCCGTCGTCGTTAGCAGGGCACGTTTCGTAACCGCTGGGGCTGTTCATCTGAAACTTGGTACATATACCCCAAGGTCAGATGACCTACGACACCAAGTTTCGGTCCGATACGATTCTTGGCATGGCCACCAGGTGGCCAAAATCAAAAACACAAAAAGTGCAGTACATAAAATTTGCCTTTTTAAAGAAGTAGGGTCACTGGGTCATATGAATAAAGACTAGCAAATGCTTTTACTTTAGATTTGTACAGCATTGCCCAGCACATTTGTATTGTAAAATTCAAGTAAAAGCATTTACTAGTCTTTATTCCTATGACCCACTGACTAGATGTCCCTTTAGTACTACATTCTACAAGTGGAATAATTTTCGATATGTTTTCAATTTTCTAATTTTCAATATGTAGGTCTTACTCGGATAAGTTCAAAGCCTAGCGAGCGACATCCATGGGCACTAAGAAAACTGTTTTACAGGGAATACTTGGAAGCACGTAGAAAGTTAGGCGATCTTGATCATGACGTCACGGACTTGGACGTCGAGAGGCTGCACGTGCAAACAGAAAAAACTATGTTGGTGCGTCTTTTTTTCATTATTTTTTAGTTTAAGTAATTAATTGTTCCAATTTTTATTCTTTCTTATTGAACGAGTCAATGCTATAAAAAAGAACCAGCGACAGTGGTTTTTTGCCTTGTAGCAGGAAGTTTCTGCAATTTACAAGAATACAGGTACCAGTTCGGGCAGATAAAGAGATAAAAACAGAAATATCGCAAAAAACTATTTTTTATGAACTATGTATAACTTCTGACTAATGGTTCTTCCAATCGACAAAAAATGTCCCCAAAAATTAAAGATAATGTATCACGGGTATTTTCGCGGGCCACGAAAATCATTGTTTATGTCCAGTCTTTCATTGTCTTATGAGTAATTTCAGAAATATATTTCTGGTAATTTGTTGGTGGTATGTCCCTCTAGAAGTTCTTTTGATACCGAAAGTATTCAATTTGGCGGGTTGGTATGTCCCAAAGGTTAAAAAATCATACTGTAACGATCCATGTTTACAAACATTGAATGTAAACAATGAAATCGTGATACATTATCTTTGATGTTACAGTATAAAATGTCACAGTTGTGACTTCTGTTTATAAACGAATTTGTTCTGAGAGTTCTCTATTCCATTCATAGGCTTTTTATATGTACAATTTCTGGGTGTGCGCAACAATTGCTGCAGAACCACGAAATCAGCTCGTACCTCCAATTGCTGCGCTGGAGTAAGTACAATTTGTGATACTCGACTAGTTCAGCTGACTTTGGAGTTGATGGATTTTTAAGCTACGAACCCAACTGAACCCAACTAAACCGAAATAAACCCAACTGAATAGATTTCTTCTTTTTACAGGTTGGCTATAAATGCAATCGAATGGGTAAGATCACATAAAGAGGAGATTTTAGCTATGGAGATGCCATAGAGTACACCAACCAAAGGGTACCGCTGCACTGAAGTGTTGAAGATATGAATTCTACTCAGGGTGCATTTCCTCAGGACAGATTCCAAAGCATCAAATATTCTTCCTCATTTTAACCCTCTCCAAACTCTGCACATGTTTATTGTAACTACCTCCAATCTCAATAAAAACTTAACGGATACAATCAACTTAGCAATTTTTATTTGATTCCGAATTTTCTGGTCCAGTATCACAATCTTTCAATACAATAGACAGCTGGAGAGACCGTAACTTTTCAATATGGGAACACAGAGACATTGCGAGGGTGTTCTGGCAAAACCTCGTATGTGCACAAAAACAATTATACAGCAGGACGAAAAAACGAAGAAAAAATTTTTTAGGAGGACGAAAAACGAAAAAGTGTCACATACGTGGTTTTGATTCTGAATCAAAACCTCGTATGTTCAGCCCTTTGCAGATACGAGGTATCATTCAGGCAAATTTAAACATTATCATCATCTGCATAATAGCCATGTGGGCCTACTTTTGGCTGTAGAAATAGACATAAAAACCCCAACAGACTAAATGACATATCATGACATGGTTTTAATTGTTTGATTCTGGAATCAAAACCTCGCATGTTACCAGTCCTGCACATACGAGGTTTTGTCACATAGTTAAAATGACGATTTTATTGCTTTCTGATTGTCTGAGACAGATGTAAGTATTATCATCATCTGCATAATAGTCATGTGGTCCACATAGATGCAAAACCTCAATTTCGCCATAAAAAACAGCACATACGAGGTTTTGCCAGAACACCCTCGTTTGGTGGACTCAATTTCAAACAAAAGTTATTGGGCATTTTAAAATGTGTCATATTTTTACACCTTGTACAGTACTTGGCATCTATCAACCATTATCTACGATTAAAGAATGTAGGTTAGGTCAGGGACGAACAAAAAGACCTAATCACAGTCAGGTGAATGAATTGGAAACATGGCTGTTGAGAGAAGTCCATACGAGCTTGATATTTTTGTCGATCCATCCAACTTCAAGGGAGATCTCGAGAAGATCTTCGCTGTCATCAGGCCGAAGTGGGCCAGTATTGACATTACGGTAGGTATACCACGTAACCGAGCCAACTTTCATACTTCGTGTTTCGTCAGATTTGCGAAACCTCACTATTATCAGCAGCCACAGAAGGCTACACTCACAACTGCACCGATTTCAAACGCTTGTTTTCAATTTACGTCTGCAGAAATGTCCAGGTTCTGGGGCCGTCAACTTTACCCTTCTTGTCACGGAAGGCCAGCAAACCTCTGATGGAGTTGTTGTTCGCGTATGGGATGACATCTGGAACACGTTCGTGAAGCGAGACAGGGAGATGGCAGCCACTAGAGTTTTCAACGAACGAGGGTTGACCCCACAGATACACTGCATCTTCAAGAATGGTGTGTGTATGAAGTATATTGACGGCCAACGATATGACTGGGATTTGCTGAATGCTGAGCCTTTGAGGGATGAAAAGGTTTTCAGGTAGGTATCATTGGGGTCTTTTACTTTCATTTTTGTACGTTGCTCTTAGAAACCTGTTATTTTTTCATTCACCTTCATTTGTATCTCCTTTACACATGTATGTGGCCCCTTGTATGATACAAAACCGTTTGGGTTCGGAAATTGGACTACTCGCAGGGTGCTGAGGGACGCCTCGTTTACCATTGGTCATTGGACCATCTTTTTTAAGATGGGGTTTGGCCTAGTGGTTAAGGCGTGCTGTCCCTGAGTGTTGGCGATTGATGCCATATGCGAGGATCCGTGGGTTCGAGTGCGGTAGGAAGCTATGTCTTTCACCTTAGAAATCTGTTATCATTTCTTGCTCTTAATCGAAGTTTAAAATCACGGTTAGTTACATGTGCGAATGTTTATATATTCCAGAGCTGCTGCTCGGGAATTCGCCAAGTATCACAATAAGAAGACGAGTGATTTAGCCATCAAGAAATTCGGAGACGTACTGAATCCTAGCCAGTTAGAGATGACGAGGATCATGAACGACATCATGACAAACTGGCCACCTGATTTCTCACACGATAAAGAGGTGGAAAAAATGTATGTATTTGCACTGGTATTTGCACTGCCCCTTAGTGCTGGCGATTGATGCCTTATGCGAGGGTCCGTGGGTTCGATTCTGGTAGGAAGCAATGTCTTTCACCTTAGAAACTCGATTTCTATTTCATATTCTTTTACTTGTATCTCCATTGTGACCCCTCGCATAACATAAAACTGTTTGGGTTCGGAGATTGTTTGGACTACTCGCAGGGTACTGATGGACGCCTCGTTTAAACATGGGCCATTGAACCATCTTTTTTGAAGATGGGGATTTGGCCTAGTGGTTTAAGGCGTGCTGCCCCTTGATGCCTTATGCGAGGGTCCGTGGGTTCGATTCTGGTAGAAAGCAATGTCTTTCACCTTAGAAACTCGATTTCTATTTCATATTATTTGCACTGGTAATGGCAATCTCATGCCCAGAGATTCGTTACACTCGTCCGAGGTTGGATGTCGCTGCGCCAGTCGATCGAGTTAAGGCTGATTCATACTCCGTCCGGATTTTGCGCCGACTATGATCAATTTCACTGCGTGTGCACATTCACGTCGTGGAAACCTGCGATCAGATTCATGCGCTTGACGGTCCGCAAGCGAGTATGAATCAGCCCTAGGCCAAGCGCACATTTGAAGCAAAACTCAATGCGGTAGGGGTGTTTTTAAAATCGACTGACCCGGCTGAATGACGAGTCGACAGCGTTGGGTCTGTCGACTTCAAAAACACCCCTAACGCATTGAGTTTTGCCGCAAATGTGCGCTTGGCCTTAGCGACTTCACGGAATTGTGAATCGTGTGATAGCATAGGGCAATTTTAGACCGCATGATGCATTGAAATAATTGCAGTATAAAATATCACACACAAAAATATCCTTAGAAACTTTTTATGAGGGGTTATGTTGTATTTTAAGGGAGCACCATATAAACTTGGGAGTGAAACGGTCAAAAATCCGTATATGTATATTCATACGCCGTTTGTAACACACGTGTTTGGAAACTCCGAAGTAGTCCGTAGCAGTCTCCGGAGATTAGTGGAGCAACATTCAACCTCGGCAAAGCGTAACTAATCTCTGGGTACTAGATTGTGGTGATGGTGGGTACTCTGAATTCACTCAAGATGTAAATAGAATCACAGGTGAACATCTATGGCAAGCGGTTTGTCCATTTTTTCCATAAACTAAGTTTTTGCTCTGGAAACTTAGTTTACAGGACTAAAAACTAAGTTTTTGCTCGCATAACTCTGGTTTTGAATATGCTATCATAAAATAGCATGTTCTAATTCTATTACACAGATTCAATAGGTACCCAACAAGATCGCAATTAATTGAAGACTGGAAAAGAATTATTCAAGCGCTTTCGGAGTCTGGCGTTCCTATTGTACTTTGTCATCACGATGGTCATCCTTCTAACGCATTGTATGTTGCAGAGGAAGGTGAGGTCGATTCTCATGTTGCGTTTCGAGTTAAAGTTTGCAAAATCAAACCGAGATTAAAAAATAGCGCGCACCAAGTGATTAAGCCAGTCAAAAAACAAAGGCGCGTAAGCAACGCGTCGGGAAAGCGTTCAACCAATCAGGAAGGCGGTAACACGGACCGAAACACTTACGGAGAATCTGATTGGCGGAACGCCTGCGTACGCGCCAGTCTGTCACTGGCTTTAAACGTTTAAAATTTGGGTTTATAGTCTGATATCAACAACGGTAGAGGTGTCATCCGACTTTACACTTTAACCCCAGTCTATCCTGAAACCTTTCAGTAGAACTCAGATGAGCTGCTCATTCAGCGCTACAATCTGAGCATTTCCGACCGGTACCCATTTATGCACCTGGGTGGAGAGAGGCCAGTGAGGCAAAGAGACTTGCCCAAATTCTCACGCCCAGTGGGATTCGAACCCGGGACCCTCTGACCGCTAGTCGGAGACCAAACCACTTCACCACCGTGGCTCCCCGGTGTGAAAGCAGGACGGGTAAGCAGCCTGGGCAGGAGACGAATGGCGGTCTAGTTGCTGTTAACAACTTCCCTCGTCATTTGCAGATCGCCTCTATTTTATTGATTATGAGACGGCTGCCTTTGACTTTGCTACCAATGACTTGGCGACGTTTCTGTCATTTTCAGCAACAGGTGAGTCGCTCGTTTTCAGCAACAGGTGAGTGCATTGAACATACTGCTACGCCGTCTGGAGTTACTTAAAAAAATCATCAATAAAGTTCCAGATTCTTTTGGAGGTACATGATAAAAAAAGCTACTCTCAGAACTTAGTTTTCACAGACGAAATTAATAAACTTCGCTATTCAAACAAAAAATCATACTTTCATACATGTCTATGTGTATTCTCAGTAAGTGCTAATTTCAAATTTGTAGGTCTTGCTCGGATAATGGCCAAGCCTAGTGAACGGCATCCATGGGCACTGAAAAGAATGTTCTACAGGGAATACTTGGAAGCACGTAGAAAGTTAGGCGATCTTGATCATGACGTCACCGATTTTGACGTCGAGAGACTACACGTGCAAACAGAAATATCAACGTTGGTGAGGAAAGTTACTCTAATTTTTTATTTTTGTTCTGAATTTCTGATTTTTATGTCAGAAGTTATAAAAATATTATTATAACCATTTTTGTCGTCGAAGCTGTTCTGACAGTTCAATCTTTATTCCATCTACAGGCTTTGTATATGTACGATTCCTGGGCGGGAGTTAGAATTTCGGCTCAACCACGAGAACATCTTTTAACGCCAAAGGAATTCTTAGAGTGAGTATTAATCAGTTTAAACTAGGTCATCGTCATGGAGATATCTCGGGAGTAGACGCATGCGCAATAGCAGTTTTGACTTGTTTTGACGGTAATTGTTTTAATGGCTTTCAACGAAGGATTGCCGGTGGATCGCACAAATTTTGCTGTTTTTGGTTGGTTTTTCGCCCAGGTTTGTGTTCATAGGTATGTGAGTCATTAATATAACCATAGGCAGTATTTCAAATCGTTACCAACATGAAAATCAGGCGACATGAAGTTAAATTCGCCCTGTTGGGTCGCCGAGTGGGCAAAAATGGCACGTGGCCCTATAGATCGCGAATTCACTCGCCCTCTCGCACGCTTGGTGAGATAGCGGGAAACCAGTGAATTTTCCTTTCTCCAACTCGTACCACATCGAAGAAAATCGCGAAAAATGCCGCCGATTGGCAAAATCATCCTTCGTTGAAACCAATGAAAACACACCGACTTCCGTGTTGACAGTCAAAACGGCAAACTGCGCATGCGCGAATTATCCAATGACCTAATTACGAAGTTTAACCTCAATTATACTGGAAAAAAAACATCACCTCAACAGAACTCTCCGATATTGAATCACATGTATTTGAGCCTTGTTATTTTCCAATTCGGACTGCATGTCTCCTTTATTTTTCAAATGTTGCCTGCAAAGGACACCAAAATTCAACCTGGTCGGGATGGGCGGATCACTTAGTTTTAACTGGCCGAGATGTAGAATAATAACCTGAGACAATTTCCTCATTTTCCAGGCAGTCAATTGATCAAATGGAATGGGTGAGATCCTATAAGGAGGAGATTTTAGCTACGAAAATGCCTTAAGGCACCCGTGACTTTCAGTTAGTATATTACATGTACACTTTCTGCATGTGAACATCGAGGACAACAACAGCAAACAAGACACCCATCTTTGTTTTAAACACTCTTGATCCAACCAGCGACAGGGAGTGAAAACTGGCATCTTGCAATGCCAGATGACTTTTCACCTAATGTTTGGTAATAAGTGCTTTAAAATACGACACATTGTTTACCAACTTCTGTGTTTCATTTCTGGGATTTCACTTCTCAAAGTTTTCTCTTCTGGGATTTTGACTTAAAGGTGCCTGAGGAAGACCCCGGTGTGTGATGTGGTCAAACATTTGCAATGGCAGACGACTTGGATTATATTGTTTCACATTGTGTGTCATTTTTTGTACTTTATTTTGTCTTCCACAATGTTGACCAGTGCCACAATGTTAAGTGCCTGAGGAAGACCCCGGTTGGGGTCGAAAATTTGCAAAATTCGGAGACGACTTACATGTATTTTACTATCATTATGTGTGTCGTTTTTTTGTGCTCTATGGATACAATGTTGACTCGACAGACAATTAAACAGGGATACGAATTCATTTTTTGAAAATGGACTTTTTATTTGCATGTTATTGTACAAAAATACTGGATACCAAAAACAAAAAAATGCGCACAATTTGTAATCGTACTTTCTCTAGTATTTGACTTATCAGTATCTTTATACTTTCGCAATACCCTGTAGGTAAAGTACATACTTCATGTAAACATGTACAGTATGTACAACCCTCCCTCTTACGTTCGTCCTCGCCAAGGCAAAACAAACCACTTCTAGCAAATACGATACCGGTCGATTTCAGCACGAATGTATGCATTAGGTGACTCTATCTCCCTCCCCACCTTGATAAGACTGGTCTCCTGTCCAACCTATATATAACCAGTGGCAACAGCGAGGCAGGGGCCATATTTACGAAGCCTTCGTATCTTTGCGTGCACGCAAGTCAATTGTTTGGCTGCACATGCCCTATTGTTCACTGACTGCCTTACAAAAGATTTGCGCGCAAGCAAATTTGCGAAGGCTTCGTAAATATGGCCCCTGGACTGATACTACGTCGAAACAAAAATGGCCGCCATACCTTCATCACTTGAGTTCAACGAGCTGTTATAGCGTGACTAACCCTTCATCAGGTAAGGTAGCATGCTTCAACTCATTCTTTTATGTGTAGCAACACTCCCAATACCTAATTGGTAACTTAGATCATTCAAATAGATAGATTTGAACAGTCTTATCGAGCATGTATCCACGACAAAACCTAACGCATACTGTCGGACTTTAAAGGGGAAAATTATCAGCCTTGTACGTTAAATTATTGATAACCTGATGCAGTGATTCAGCAGGTTAACGGAGTAGACTTGTCAGACCCTATGACATAATTTACTACTTTACACCTAATAAATAAACGTTGGGGTTATATACAAAACTAGGGAGGTTTCGAAATCAAACGATAAACGTAAACTTTACGACAACGTTATTTTTCGTACTACACATTAACCAGATTTTATATTGCATTTTGGGTACAAAAATAACGTTGTCGTTAACGTTAACGTTTATCGTTTGATTTCGAAACCTCCCTACTAACTCAGAATGGCCAGTAACTTTTGAATACTCCAGGAGTACGGTACTGCAACACTTTTTAAAGGCGTATCTACATGTAGCAGAAACATCTGTAGGCCTATGTTAAATTCAAAAGGGTTGGGGCTGGGAAATGGCGCCATCTAGGACATGAAAGCATCATGGGACATCCTGTCGTTGAAAGCATGTTAGTCATCACGTCAGTATGCCGGAACAGCGGGGGCATATTCGAGTCCTCTTTCTTGACCACACTGGTGCTGACCCAGTTCATGTAGTTGTTGACTCAACTCGAGAACGGCAGTCTCGAACGCCGAGAACGCAACCCGTGTCAGGTCAAGAACAGTGTCTCCTCACTCCCCACTCAGCGGAGGGTTGAGAAGAACACGTTCTCGGCCCGACTCGAGTTGCGTTCTCGGCGTTCGAGACTGCCGTTCTGGAGTTGAGTCAACATCAAGCAGCGTGTTCGTTTACTTGCCTGGGCCTCCCCCGGGTGAGACCCATCAGCGTTCTTTTTCGTGTGACGTCATGATCTGGGGTCTGTCGGGCCTGCCCGAAGTAATCACCTCGCCGAGGTGATTAGTTGGGGAAGTATCCCAGAATGCCTTTCAACACAATGGCGTCGAACGTGCCGAATCCACCATTTTTACCCAAACTGGATATAAATAATGGTTAACATGCAACTATAGATGCAGATAGGGAGGATAAAATTGCTGCCAGGGCGACTTACATCTTCTAATCGTCCATGTCGTCTGCTGGTATGTCGGTGCCATTGCTTGCCGTCTGTTTGCCTGATCACGTGGTGCAAACTTACACGGGTGAGACCCAACAGCGTTCGTGAATGTGGCTTTATTGAGCATGCGCGACGGTCGCTCAGAAATTTACTCCGGGGAGGCCCAGGCAAGTAAACGAACACGCTATACATGAACAAGGTCGGCACGGGTGTGGTCAAGAACGAGGATTCGAATACGCCCCGGAAGTCAATATTAACAGGCCTCGTTTCGTGACTCATGTTACAAAACTAAAGCCCCATCAGCCACAACGACAACAGCCAAAAGTAACTTATCTTGATTCTGAAAGCTACAACACTATGCCTCCCGAGATATCAATTTGATTGTCAAAGAAATTGTTATAAAAACAGCCCAAACGCTGATCGTACTGTTGGCACCGCCACCTCTGGGCCCAACCACTGGAACTTTATGCTCCCTTGCCGTCGGCTGGACGGAGTTGTCAACCGGGGACAATTTTGGTAGTCCGCATTTGTCTTCAACTTTAAGATGAAATGAGAAAGGCTGCCGTCGAAAACGCATGTCACCCCCTGTAAAAAAGGACACCTTTGTGAGGTACGGACTCAGGAACAGCAAACCTTGAAAACAATCCTTCTTTCAACATCACTGTCTCCACAACACGAAACAAAGTCAGGACTGAAAGTCGCAGGAAAAACTTGCAAACTTAGTCTATGACATTTGCCGAGAAAAAAGTGATCATGTTTGGCTCCCTCAACGAAAATCTGTCACTGTTGTAAAACAGGCTGTCTAAAGCTACGAATCCACTGCTGATTTTCTGCTTTGCGACTTGCTTTGCAACCTGCAACCTGCCCAGTTGCAAAGCAAGTGGCAAAGCAAAATCAGGTTGAAAATCACAGGTGGATTCCCCGCTTTATGCATGCTTGCAACGGTGACTACTGCGAACGGCCCTTCTCTCAGAGCTTTGTTGCCAGATGGCACTCTGGTTTATCAGATATGTCATGTATACATCACGTCCGATGAGATATCGTGAGAACTTATCATTTCTCTACAATAACCCATGCATTGTTATGCGATAAGTGGACGTTTTAATGGCCTTCAAATCAACGAATGATGAAGGATTTGACAGAGTTACTGGCGGAGAACGTTAATGGAACCTGAAGTATGTCTGATTACTTACCCACTGTCAAGTCCTTCAATGTCTTTTCCTTCCCAATTTTCAACTGAACGATGTTCTTGGGATGCTTTCGTTTAACTGTCAAAGTAACCATCTCATCATCGAATCCGATATCGAAGGAGTAGCCCATGTAGTCTATACCATTGAAGGATAAGTGCGACGCCTCGGGCGTGGGGCATCTTGGGTTAAAGTGTAGACGATCTGAATACACCCGGATGCCCCCGAAGCCGAAAAGTAACGTCTGGAGGAAGCTTGTCATGGCGGTTAAGTGGTTGATCCGGCCTACTCGGGATTTATCATTGGTGTCTGTCCAGATCTGCGGGGAAAGAGACATGACAGATAATGGTTTTTATAAGGAAGTGGTGCTGCTGATCCAAACCAAGCTCGCATATACCATCAACAAGCCTTGGTTCACTAGAGGTTGTGACAGGCAAGAGACTCGGTTACGAGTTGACCCAGGTACGAGTTAACCTGTTACCGTTTCCGGCCTACTCCATACCAATCTCCATCAAAGCAGTGAACCAATAAGTGGAAATCAAGTGGATTGGCCCCTATTGGTAAAAAACTAACCCAGAATGGTTGACGAGTAAATCCATCGAACGTTTTACGAAAAGCATCCTTGGCCTTCATCATCTCGTCGACCTCTGCCCAGCCAGTGGCTAGGGTAGACCAGGTGTACGCCGGGGCATCGTCAGCTATTGCTGCACTGTATTTCTCAAGGGTAGTCCGCCTGGCGTGCGGCCCGATAACGAAATCCAGCGGGTAGCCTATTGCCAGTGGGCTGGGGAAAAGAAGTTTTTCTTCGGTGGAGTTCGCTGAGAAAGAAAGACAGAAGATTAGAAAACAACAACAACATATTTCACACGTTCATAATCAAACTTATTTCTACTTTACACTGGTTGCCTTCTCTCTTTCGCATGATACAGGTTTCGCAAATCTGACGCAACACCAAGTAGGAAATACGAAATTCAACTTCATTTCTAGGACCTAATGTCTTTCTGGAGATGCTCGTTACCACAAATGCCCCTGCCACCAGTGCATCTTTTAGCATTTCATGTAAGACCGTGAGACTTATGGTGCATCTTGATTTTTTAAATTTCCACATTTCCACGTGACTTCGTAGATACGAAGTGGAAACGAAAGATGAATTTCGTATCAGTCTAACGTAATAGGCTAAAAGACGCTCTTGCAGCAGGCGTTGTTTCTGGTACCAAACATCTCCTGAAATACATTACGACATGGAAATGAAGTCCAATTTCGTATTTTGTACTTCGTGTTTCGTCAGATTTGCGGAACCTCCCTATAGCCCGAAGTGCCAAAGTGCAGTGTCCACAAAGGTGGCTTGGTTCTAATGATCATCATTCCTCTCACATTGGCTTAAGGCCGAAAGATGCGATCCACGTTGCTGAAATAGCTAGCCGTACCGTTGTAGTCATCAAAAGGTAGAAACATCGTCCCCCAACGCGGCAGTGCCACCCGATCAAGGAAAGTCTTCCACTCTGCTGGGATCAGTTCCACCCCTGCTTTGCCCACCAGGCACCAGAAATACTCCGCAGCACTCAGGATTATGCTCGTAGCCACATTTGTATACAGTGGATTGTCCACTATTTTAAGCTCGTTGTTACTTGTGTAGACGTCAGGGCCAACCACTCCTGCGAAAAAAGACAAACTATAGAAAGATGGTGTACCAGAAGTAGCGTGGGGAAAAGGTGGTGTACCAGAAGTAGCGTGGGGAAAAGAAGGTGTACCAGAAGTAGCGTGGGGAAAAGGAGGTGTACCAGAAGTAGCGTGGGGAAAAGGAGGTGTACCAGAAGTAGCGTGGGGAAAAG
>NMRB01004151.1:14457-27096 GCA_002633025.1 Notospermus geniculatus
TAGTAGTGTCCATCCGAAAGGACACTAGTTTTCGGTGTTCAGTCAACACCGAATAGCGGTGTTCATGGACGCCAGTTAGTAGTGTCCATCTGGAAGGACACTAGTTTACGGTGTTCAGTCAACACCGAATAGCGGTGTAACCCCCTACACCGAAAATCGGTTATGGCAACTAAGTAACTCCGGTTTTCGGTGTTCATTGAACACTCGTTTTTGGTGTAACTGTTACACCGCTTTTTTTACTGTGTAATCTTCCACAACCTCTAACACTGTGTCTCCGTATCTGAAATTGGGCAAATTCCTGAGGCGCTTTTTGGACCTGGCAAATACCATAATCTTGGTCTTAGTTTCATTTACAGTTAGTTTGTTTTCTTGACAATATCTATACAATACATTCAAGTTCACCTGTAAATCACTAGCCGATTCTGCAAAAATGATAGTGTCATCGGCATATAGTAAGGTAAATAATGCCGACGTAAAGGGAGCCACCTAGTGACAATAAGTCAAACTACAAAAATGCATTACAAATTGGGTCAAATCGCCGACAACGGGTTGGAGAGTGGCGCGGTGGCGCCTGCTGTGAAGAAAAAGTGGCAAAACCGTGGTCCTTTAATTCTAAGTGACAGTACTTACGACTAATTCAAAGGTTTTTGGTTCCACAGATATGATTTCGTCCTCAACGCTAACCAGCCTGTCGGAAACTTCTGGTTTCGTGTTGCCGGACAGAACGATTGCGGGAGAAAGAAAGCCAAACAAGTAGCGATATTGCGGTATGAGGGAGCACCGGATGCTGAACCAACAACCCCGTCAACACGGGAGTCGATGGTGGAGGATACCAAGAAGATAACGGTATGAGAATTGTTCTATTGCTTTCAGACTATGGACAATTTTGATACTTTTACGTTGGTCAACTTTCGTTTTGTCTTTTTGTGAAGTGAACGACATTTTTCTGCTTCACGATTGGAACGGTTTTGCTGGTCACGCTATAACAGCATGTTGAACTTCTCAAGTGATGAAGGTATGGCGGTCATTTTTGTTTCGACACAGCCTCTTGTCACTAGGTTGGACAGGAGACCAGTCTTACCAAGGTGGGGAGGGAGAAAGAGTCACCTAATGCATACAGTCGGGCTAAACTGGTATCAGTTTCCCATAGCTTGTTTCCAATGTACCGGTATGTTCCAGGTATTGAACCCTATGTCCTATGATCCATCGCCGAAAAATATCTACGTCGACCAGCTAGAAGGCCTTACCCATGACAAAATGTTGGAGGGGGAACCTAACGTCAAATTCTACCTCGCGCACGATTTCCGCTACCTCAAAATCGTCACGCCGCTCCTCCGACCACAGATCAACAATATCAGTATGTCCATGCCGCCGTCACCGCTGCTGGTACAAGCGGATAGTGTCCCAAAGGTGGGTACGAGCATCCCTTAACGGTGACTAAAGGGCTCCGCACACTGGCGACTAAAATAGGGGCGACTACCGATGCGACTACTACGTCGCCTGCAATAATTACATTTGAGGTCGATCAGTGATGTTATCCACGACATCACTGACCTTCCAAATAAGCATTTGTCGCAAACGAGTCAACAAAAACTAAAAAAACTAAAAATATGTTCAGTCGCCTCTGTGGTCGCAAGGGCGGTCGCCTAGAAAATCGCTCGAAAAATCGCCAGTCTGCGGAGCCCTTAAGGGAGCGAGCGCTAAGAACCACTGATTACGTCAGGATGGAGGACCTGACTTTTTGGACAGCACATCATCTCAGGTTCTACTTCATTAAGTCGAGTGCATGCAGGGTTTCCGGCATGACCTCGTCAAAACCACAAAATGCAAAGTTCCAGGTCCAGTCAATGGACGTTTGTCCGGAATTATTAGTGAGGTTTCGCAAATCTGACGAAACACGAAGTACGAAATATGAAATACGAAAGTGGATTTCATTTCCATGACGTAATGTATTTCAGGAGATGGTAGTACCACAAATATCGCCTACTGCAAAAGCGACTTTCAGCGTATGACGTTAGACCGACAGAGTTACGGTGTATATTAAACTTTGAAATTTATCTTTCGTTTACACTTCGTAGATACGAAATGGAAATTTGAAACTTCAAGATGCACCAAAACTCTCTCGGTCTTACATGATATGCGAAAAGACGCACTCGCAGCAGAGACATTTGTGGTACCAACGATCTCCAGAAATACATTATGTCCTGGAAATGACGTTGAATTTCGTATTTCGTACTTCGTGTTTCGTCAGATTTGCGAGACCTCGCCAATTTTTCCACAATCAACGAAATCCGTGTCTTCTCACAGCTCACCAAGTCAAATTTTATGCACCTACTTGCCCCCCCCCTCCGGGAACGTCAGATTTCTTTCCAGCCTTCGTGTAACCCCAATCTACTGAATATATTCAAACCTCTGACCATTCAATTTCAAGGACTCGTACTGCAAGCCATATAACGAAAGCAGTCAGTACTGCGATAAAGAATTCTGCGACTGTCTTCATCAGATCGACATCAAGTATGGCGACCTTGTCGAGTTGATTCTTATTGATACCGGCAAGATGTTCAACACGAGTCACCCGATGCATCTCCATGGATACGCTTTCGGTGTGGTTGCTATGGAAAGGGTAAGTGAAAACGCGTTGCCATGGTGAGGAAACAGCTCATTCACTTCTGTTACGTGTGTCTAACAAGAAAGTGCCTGAGGAAGACCCCGGTTGGGGTCGAAAGTTTGCAAGATTTGGAGACGACTTTATGTTTATCATCATTGTTGTGTGTTGTTTTGTTGTGCTTCTGTTTTGGTTTCCATGGTGAGGGTAGTTACTATGGAAACGGAGGAGTGGGATTAGATATTAGGGTGGCAGTCATTGCGATGAAGAAACGGTGAAATGAAAGCGTATCATTTAAAATTGCTATAAAAGCTTGATAAATTCTTTTTCGTCTTCAAATATTACAAAAGCACCTTCTCATTGACAGGTTGCTAAGGAGGTGTCGCGTGAGCATATTGTCCAGATGGATAAGGAAGGCAAGATAAAGCGGAAACTCAAGAATATCCCCAATAAAGATACTATCATGGTGCCTGATGGAGGATACGTGGCGGTCAGGATAAAGGCAACCAACCCAGGTGCGTTTCTTGAACATGTAACTACATTTGTACTAGTATACTCGATTTTGTCCATCGACAGAATAGTGAGGTTTCGCAAACTTGACGAAATACGAAGTACGAAATCCGAAATTCTACTTCATTTCCATGATCTAATGTATTTCAGGAAATGGTTGGTACCACAAATATCGCCTGCTGCAAGAGCGTCTTTAAGCGTATGACGTAAGACCGACAGTGTTACGGTGTATATTAAACTTTGAAATTTATCTTTCGCAAACTCGACGAAACACTAAGTACGAAATTTTAAAAAATCAAGAAGCAACAAAACTCTCTGGGTCTTACATGATATGCTAAACGACGTACTGGCAGCAGGGACATTTGTGGTACCAACCATCTCCAGAAATACATTAGGTCCTGGAAATGAAGTCGAATTTCGTATTTCGTACTTCGTGTTTCGCCAGATTTGCGAAACCTCACTCATGTTTGTCATGATATCCATCGAAGATAACATTCTCTCTCCCAACTCCAGGTTTTTGGCTTTACCACTGCCACGACCTCTTTCACCAAGAGAAAGGGATGGCCTTGGTCCTTAAAGTTGGAGAGCCAAACAGGGATGTCCCCAAACCACCAAGGAATTGGCCACAGTGTGGTAACTTTTGGTACTCGATGAAAGAAGAGAAACCAACATACAAAGAGGTCGAAAGCTGCAAGCAGATACTCAGTCAGGTTTCCGGATGTGACCACGTGCAGTCAGCCGTGGCTCTGACCTTGACCGTCGCCATTTTCAACCTGCTGAACATCCTGTAGCACATTAGACACTAAAATCTCATTAAGATGTACCTCGCCTTGTCATACTTGGTCGGAAACATCTACCCAAACCCATTTTCCTTTTTATGGTCCCTTACATCTTGATACCATCTTTGAAAGCCACTAATGCCTTGGCACTGGCCCTTTGTTATTTGTATTGCACTTGTATTCAATAATAAACTACAATATATATATATATATATATATCTTGATATCACTGGATATTAGGTCCAGCAATTAGGTCCAGCAACCATCCGTGGGGCTTGGACACTATTCTTTAATTGCTCACTCATCCTGTCTACACAGGTTAGTTCCACATTCGGGTTTCAGCTCAGTCTTTTCTAGAGTTTCAGATTGTAAAGTTCCACTTGAAAAAGACCCCGGTTGGGGTCGAAAATTCGTGAATTCTGGAGATTGACTTCTTGCTTATTATCATTTTGTGTGTCAATTTTGTGCTATTCTGTATCTTGATATCACTGGATAGGTAGGAAATTTTTCTTTCTTTCTATCTATCTTCTTCCAAACTCAATTTGCACACGATTCCAAGAAAACTACTCAATGACCTCAAAATCAAGCAGTACCATCGGGTAGTCAGTATTTGTATCCAGGTCTGAAATGTCAGATAGTTTCAAAAAATGACTTTATTAGTGAATTTGAAGAGGTTTTTATTCTGAACTGATGAACTTCGATATTTCCCTTGGTTTGTTTGTTTTTCGTTTGTTTCAGGCACGAATGATGGATCCGTCTCCGTCTCCACCACTTTGCCCTTCCTCTGGTCTCTGAAGGCAGGCCTCTGCCCCTCCCCTCTGCCCCTCCCCTCTGCCCCTCCCCTCTGCCCATCCCCTCTGCCCATCCCCTCTGCCCATCCCCTCTGCCCCACCTCTTCAAGGGATGCGATGGCCGAGTGAAATGACCTGTCAGGATGCTGTTAATCTAGAGAATCGTTCCGGTGTAAGATTTCTGAATGTCCNATTTCTGAATGTCCCCCGCCTGTGATTGTTCCCCAACTATTATTTGTCGGAATAAGTTGCGACTTGACAATAGGGGACATATAGACAAACGTAATCTATCTACCAGCGTTTCCCAAACAATAAAGGGAAACACACTGACATACGGAAACACTTGCAACCTCGTCCCCAGGATCTAACTCGAAATTTCTTCTGCTTTTGCCTTGGGACGAGTTCATTTTCGGCTTTCGGTCGTTAGACCCTGGATTCACTTCCAAGATTCCTGGCACCTCGTCCCCAACGCATATTTAACCTCGGTTACAGTAATGATTGTAAAAAAATATATTTTCATTAAACTGTATTATGAACATTTATGTCTGTCATCAGAAAGAACAATGTTTGCTATAATATGAAAAAATAAAATAAAATAAACCATATTTTAATCCATTTCCTGGGTATGACGTCAGACCGATATGTACATTGCATGCATTGTACACCATGTGCACGAGCCAATCACAGCCGAGGTATTCGGTTCTGAAGCCAGGGCTTAACAAGCCAACGTTAAGCCCTGGGAACGAGGTTGAAACACTTGCAGATGCTGCACTGTAAACTCTGCTGTAAGCACTTTTCTGTAAATCTACTTATTTTTTTTAATAGTGTAGACTTGGCTATCATATCAATATTGCCAGACAGGAGGAAATGAATGGAAAATACCAAAATAAAGGTATAGGGCCTACATTGTACGTGCCACTTGCCATTTTGTCATTAAGACATAATGTGTGATATGAACCAAAAATTCTGGTCATTCATATTCGGCAACCTTTAGGATTGAACTTACCGGTGATGTTACCCATGATATCAACGGAACTCCTCGATTTATAATACAAAAGATCTCTTGAGAATGTGCAATAGGCTGTGACCGATAAGGTAGGCTGTACAAGGACAACTACTTTCTAAAGTTGTACGAAGTAAAGCCATAGACTTTGGAGACGAACCTGGTGAAGTAAGGTGGCAGGAGATTTGCTTGCAGCTCTTGGTACAGAAATTCACAGCGTGTCAACCTCTTACCATCTGTTGGAAGAAGTTGCAGGGGTCGAGCTGTCTGAGAGGTAAGGTAGAGATATTTCAGCGTTTAAGATGGTTCAGGATTTCGCAATTAATTTTCGACCCCAATCGGGGTCTTCTTCAGGCACTTTCTAGAAGATCCAAGGAGTGAAAGAGCTGGATCCTAAAGGTATAGAAGTTATATTAAAGAAACCCTGAAAAAAGAGGGTTTCTTTAATATAACTTCTATACCTTTAGGATCCAACTCATTCACTCCTTGGATCTTCTAGAAAGTGCCTGGACCCCGATTGGGGTATCGAAAATTTGCGAATTTCAGAGACGACCTTTCTGTTATATCATTTTATGTGTCGATCTTTGTGCTTTACTTTGGATATCTTTAAGATGGTTCAGAATCGATTAAAACTCGTATGCTCTGCTAACATTCCTAAGAACGGTCGACAAAATGAGAGCACGTTTTTAAACACTTTGCTGATCGTGTATGCCTTACATGTATCAACCAATTTTTACTATGTTATTTTCCATTCCTCGGGGTTTCGGCGTCAACCCTAAACGAAATCCAGGCCAAGGAATAGTTTCATCGAGAAATTTATAAATACCTATCGAGGCGGATGTATCATTCTAACCTGCTCGGCGTGTTGCTGCTGATGATGCTGATGGCCATACATGTAGCAATCGGCGATCAGGAGTTCCCTGGTAAGTTAAAATGAATCTACTAGCGTCGCTGCAACTTCACTTCACCATTGGTCTCATGGACGATGCGCGCAACGACGGCCGCTGACGACGAAGCGACGTCGCTCGACCGAAGTGTAAAACCCTTTGCCAATGAAGAAGGCTGTTCATTTCTCTTTGTAGACTACAGTAACCACCGCTGCATGCGGCCATGTCGTGCAGACACCACGCCGATGGTATGCGAGTATAATTTTACAGTGGAATGGTACCACACGCTGTCCATAGCGTGCCTTAAGTGCCCTATCAACATGGCGGACTGCAGCAAACTTCACTGTATCCCCGGTGATGGTGTCAAGAGGGGGATCATTACAGTGAATAGGCAATTGCCAGGACCTCCGATTCAGGTGAGACACCGGAAGTATGGTTTCTTCTGATTCAGGGGAGAGACCGGAAGTATGGTTTCTTCTGATTCAGGGGAGAGACCGGACGTATGGTTTCTTCTGATTCAGGGGAGAGACCGGAAGTATGTTGCTTATGATTCAGGGGAGAGACCGGAAGTATGGTTGCTTCTGGTGATGTGCACAGTAGCCGATGGTCAGCTATCAACATGTCCGCCGAAGTTTGCCTCCAGATCGTTTCCCTGTAACTTCAAGAGGACATTTCCCTTTCTTCAAACTTTTCCGACTAAAATCGCATGAATGATTTGACCGTCTACGACGGGCACAAGTTTTCACTGATGTCTTGGATCGGACAGAAGCTGTGTCTGACACTTCTTTCCCCTTGGCAACGTTACACTCTTTATTCTTGTCCTTCCAGGTTTGCTATGGTGACATGATCAAGGTGACAGTAAAGAACTACTTGGAAAATGCAGAGGGGACATCGATCCATTGGCACGGTATACTGCAGAAAAATGGAGAACAGTACATGGACGGTGTGCCGATGTTGACACAGTGCCCAATACCTTCTAGAAGCACATTTCAATACAGGTAAATAGAGGTGTGTGGGTGGGGTGGGGGAGGGTATTAAGGAGAAGATCATTCTTTGTAAACATGAGAATGTGCTTCGTTACAAAATGTCTAATAGTAACTTCCCTTTATAAGTTTCATGGCAAATACCCCGGGCACGCATTACTACCACTCACATGCCGGAGTGCAACGAGGAGACGGTCTCTTTGGTTCCCTTGTCGTTCGCACCAAACCGACGATGGACCCAAACTCCGGCTTGTACGACTACGACCTGCCCGAGCACGTCATCATCGTCAATGATTGGCTGACGGAGATTTCAATCTCACGCCTCCCCTTTGATAATCACGCCGGTTTCGACCCACCGAAATCAATGCTGATAAATGGTAAGATCATGGAGGTAGTATTGAGAAGGAGCGAGCACGGCCCTAATCGCTGTGACCACAATTCCACGCCCCCATTGTTTGCCTTTGTTCCCGCCTATTGTCCGGTACGCACGCTGAGCTCCTTGAAGGCAATCATGAATTCCGCACAACTCTCAAAGTGCAGCGCCATCTATAATTGATATCGCGTCGACCCAATCATATTCTTGCGTTTTTCTCCACGTTGGGAATTAGATAACCGGCTATTTCGAAGACAACTCAATTTGGTAAACTCTCCGCTGTATTTTAGTGAAAAAATCATCGAAAAAGACCAATTTCCAATAAAGATATCTACGTTTTAAGGTAAACATGATAATGATAATGATAATGAGATTCTTCGCATCTGAAAAGTTTGAAGAGGATTGCGTTATGATAGTTTAAAAGATGATTAGTTCAGGTAACATATACGGGTGGTCGTTTCAGTGCGAGATGCTGCGAGGTGCTGTTTTTGACGCGATGAAAACGATGAATTTTTCAGTTTTCGTGCGTAGGCAACGTCCACTGCCATTGTTCCCTTCTATTGTTTGGACTCTGACCATTGTACAAGGGAAGTGCTGACTGCACACGGAAATTACCGAAGATTAGATCGGCTTTTTCCGACCATCGTGCGGCGTTATTAGCCTATTGTCCCCCTAATCACTTTAGCAAACAGCGGAACGATGATTGTACTGTTTGATGTGGGGTCCGTGTTCGCTCCTTCTCAATACTACCTCCATGGTAAGATCAAGAATATATAAGTACTTAATATACATTCTTGGTAAGAAGTAACAATTGGTGAACATGCAGGCAACCAACAACGCCAATCAGGGCGCCGCTTTCTTCCTAAAGCTGAGCAATAAAGCAAGTCTGATTAGTTCTTAAAAACAAATGAGGCCACAATATGTCCGTTTCGAAAACAAGCGAGCCAATCAGGAGACGGTTTATTTCGCTACACGCAGAATACATGATGAGTGTTCTCTACCATTGTGACGCTTGTGCTGTCTATAGGGAGGTTTCGAAATCAAACGATAAACGTAAACGTTAACGACAACGTTATTTTTGTACCGAAAATGCAATATAAAATCTGGTTAATGTGTAGTACGAAAAATAACGTTGTCGTAAAGTTTACGTTTATCGTTTGATTTCGAATCCTCCCTTATGAGGAAGATTGAACAACGTGTAAACTAGACTAGTACCTGGTCCTACCGATGGTGTCGCTTTTGAATGGTAGGACCAGCCGTGGCCGCCATTTGTGGAGGAATTCTGACAGTGACGTCAGGGCCGTCAAGTCGACGGACCGCCTCTTAAATTGTACCAGCATCCCTAAAATATGTATTAGGCCTACAGGGATGCATGAGCGAACTAAAGAGGGGGCCAGGCCTAACCCTAATGCCTCTGAGTAAAGACTGTACATGTACATGCTCCTGTGGGTGGACTCCTTAGGATTTGAACTCAAACGGTTTTTAGCTCTTAGCTCAGCTGACCAAAGGGCAGCAGTCTGTCAGTCTGTCAGTCCTGCCGTCACTCCTTCTGTCAAACTATGCCCGACGTTTTGTAACCGTAAAAGCTAGTATAGGGACTCCAAATTTCATCTGAAGGAAGCCCTGGGTGAACTCTGCTCGGAAACAAAAAATGAGCGCGCGATTTGACCTCTATTAGGCACTCCAGGGGGCATTTCACAAAAAATCGAATATCGCAATATCTCAGCCCCTATGATAAATATGTAGACAAAATGTGATGGGATAGATAGGTTGATATTTTCTACATCAGGTCAAAGGGAAGTAAATGTTAGCTTTGTCCACCAGGGGGCGCTACTCAACAAAATAAAAAAAACTGTGGTATTTGAATTTCCCGCACTTTGAAGTTCCAAATTATGCATGAGTAACTCAGTAACTGGTGTCCTGTCCAACCTATATATAGCCAGTGGTAACACTGAGACTGGACTGATACTACGTTGACCCTTAACTGATAAAAATGGCCACCATGCTTTTCATCACTTGAGAAGTTCAATGCTGTTATAGCCTGACTAATCTTTCATCAGGTAAGGTACATGTAACATACTTCAACTCATTCTCTTATGTGTGGCAACAGTCTCAATGCCTAATTGGTAACTTAGATCATTCAAATAGGTATATTTGAACAATCTCTTGGAGCATGCATTGATTGACACAAAAGATCATGGTCAACCTTGCCACCATGTCTGAATTTAGTGTTGTGGTCTCACTAACCAGTGGGGCATCCAGGCAACACAATTGCTTTACCCTGTTTCCTGGTGTTGATATTCATATCATCATCTTCGAATGCTTGTAGGGCTCACAGTATCATTGTGGAAGCACTGTCATTTTACTTGTTCCGTGCCGTAAAGTCATGAAATTCATAATTCGGGGACAGTTTTTGGGCTGGAGTATGTAAAACAAGTAAATTACACCTAAAATCAATATTGTCAGCTGAGCGCATCGCCCATGGGCGTAGTCCGAACGTCTGACTCGTATTGCTATTTTTAGAATCTGCTGGACGCTAATCTGCTATTGCGGCCGTCAGTTCTACAAATGAGCAACAGGAGGCAGTGTTCGGACTACCATGGGCGACTTGTTGATTCCACAGATATGATTTCGTTCTCGACGCCAACCAATCAGTCGGAAACTTCTGGTTTCGAGTAGCCGGACTGAACGATTGCAAGACAAACAAAGCTAAACAAGTCGCGATACTGCGGTATGAGGGAGCACCGGATGGTGAACCAACAACCCCGTCAACATGGGAGTCGATGGTGGAGGATACAAAGAAGATTGTGGTATGAGAATCGTTCCCCTGTTTTCAGACTATGGACTATTCTGCCCATCTTCGATGATCGAAGGCCGATCTGCTCACCACTAACGTTACACCGCACATCACCCTTCGAGAAAGTGACCGGTCCACGGCGTATCTGCCGCCTCGAGAAGAAGAGGCCAATCAGAATCGGTGTTGTAAAAGTTGAATCGTGGTACAAAGAGTTGTAGCCGAAGACCCGATATAAAGTGTCATATGATTGGTCGACCGGTAAAGTTGGCATGGTGCCAAGATACGCCGCCGACTGGTCTATTTCTCGAAGGGTGATGTGCGATGTAACGCAGTGGTGAGCAGATCGGCCTTCGATATTATCGAAGATGATTCTGCCTGACTTTTAATAACATTTTTGCTCGTCACTTTCTTCATCTGTCGCTTTTACTTTTGGCGAGGAATTCAAAAAATGGGAATGGGTCTCAATGGCCAAAAGGCTATCAAATCAAGTGAAAGGATTCTGGAAAAGACAATGGGCCGTATGCATAAAAATGAAGCATTTACCTCGAGCAAAAGCAAAAAGTAAAAGCTGCTTAAAGCCAAAAGAACAAGTAAAAGCAATTGTACTTGGTTTCATATGCATAATCTTTTACTTCTACTTCAAAGCAAATGCTTATACTTGACAAGCATTTGCTTATTTACCAAAGGTTCTACAGTTGGAGCAATTGCTCAGTATTACATGTACATGTATGCATGTATGAAACATAGCATTTGTTAGAAAGGAACAAGTAGGCCTACATGTAAATAGTAATTGCTTTTCTAAGACCAATTGTTTTTTAGCAGAAGCATTTACTTTGGGTTTTATGCATACGGATGGAAGTAATTGCTTCAATTTTCAAGTAAAAAGCATTTGCTTTTTTTATGCATATGGACCAAGGAGAAAAGGAAGGCCTCCTGAACGAATATCGGGAAGAATAGGATGAACAGGACAGAGACAAAGCTAATGCCTCGTTTGACATCAACTCAGAGGGCGAGAGGTGACGAGGATCGGGCATCCTGGCAAAGCAGGGTTGCTTACCTCCCTCCTCTGTGTGTACGACCGTATCAAAGTAGCGAGGACCGCAACCTGCTGTGCGAGAGGGATAGGGCAGAAAGACGCGGTACCAACAAGCTTATCGTCCCAGTTCTGCGCAGAACATGCACAGAACTAAGTTTAACTGCAGTCAGTTTCCCATAGTTTGTTGCCAATGTATGTTCCAGGTTTTGAACCCCATGTCCTATGATCCATCGCCGAAAAATATCTACGTCGACCAGCTAGAAGGCCTAACCCATGACAAAATGTTGGAGGGGGAACCGAACGCAAAATTCTACCTCGCCCACGATTACCGCATCCTGAAAATCATCACGCCGCAACTCCGACTACAGATCAACAATATCAGTATGTCCATGCCGCCGTCCCCGCTGATGGGACAAGCGGATAGTGTCCCAAAGGTGAGCACCGGCACGAACATCTCTCGGCGGTGACGAAAGGAGCAGGCGCTAATATAAGAACCACTGATTACCTCAAAATGGGGTACCTGATTAGACTAGTACCTGGTCCTACCGATGGTGTCGGTTTTGAATGGTAGGACCAGTCGTGGCCGCCATTTGTGGAGGTATTCTGACAGTGACGTCACTTGAAAATTTTATGTAAATTATGTAAATTTATTCAATTCTCAATACGGCTGCCGTACCAGAATGCAGATAGAAGGTGACCGACCTTTGACCCAGGAAATTCACCAATCACGCCGGGGGTTTTCCATGTTAAAAATAGAAAATCTATCAACATAAAAGTTCACATACTTACCACCTGCGCCAGCACCGACCAATCAGAGGCACGAAGGCGGTAGGCACGCCCGGTCCTAACATATGCAAAAGCCCGATGTAAAATAG
>NMRB01004151.1:27132-43873 GCA_002633025.1 Notospermus geniculatus
GGGGGGGGGGGGGGGGGTAGCACATCAGCTCAGCGGTAGCTGCCCTTGTGTGGAACTTATTTGCCAAGATCGAAGAATTTTTGTCCTCTCACAGCGGCTGATCAAGTCAAATTTCTGACACCTGATGCCACATCTGCGAGTAGTTACTTGTCCACATCCTACTCTGGCGACGTTGAATTTCTTTCAAGCCTATGTTACTTGAATCCAGGTGAACTTCTTACCATTTATTTTCAAGGACTCGTACTGCAAGCCGTACAACGAAAGCAGTCAGTACTGCGATAAAGAACTGTGCGAGTGTCTTCATCAGATCGACATCAAGTATGGCGATCTTGTCGAGTTGATTCTTATTGATACCGGTATACTCTGGGACACCACTCATCCGATGCATCTTCATGGATACGCCTTCGGTGTGGTTGCTATGGAAAGGGTAAGTGTTTACGTGTTGCCATGGTGAGGGTAGTTACTGTGGAAACAGAGGAGTGGAAATAGGGGCGTATTCGAATCCCTGCACTCGTGTTGATATCAACACGAGTGCGGGATTCGAACGCCGAGAACCGACACGAGAACAGCGTTCGCGAACGAAATTTCCACTCCCCACTTTTTCGGGGGTGAAACCGAGAACACCGAGAACAAAGATGGTGGCCAATGTCATTGACGACGAAATGTCGCCGGTAAATTTCCATAAAACTTTGTGTCTTTCTTGAATATGGGACTTTCATGCCTGCAGTAATGTAATTTGTAACGTGGGTATATCCGTGGATGCTGTCAGGATAGGAAAAATGACCTTTCCTGCAACAAAAATCTGATTTTGCACAGGGACACAGCCCGCAGAATTACATCCGCCATGCTCAGCAACCATGGCAACGACACCCGATACCTGGCGACACGCACTTCCCTGTTCGGAACCTCAACACGCGAACACTGCACCTGGGTCACTCGAGAACAGGGATTCGAATACGCCCAGGGATTAGGGTGGCAGTCATTTAAAACGTCAATGTAGAAACGGTAAAAAGTAAACATATCGTTGAACATTGCTGTCAAAGCTTGACAATGCAGTTTCATCCTCAAATTTTACACACAAGAACCTTCTCATTGACAGGTCGCTAAGAAGGTGTCACGTGAGCAGATTGTCCAGATGGACAAGGAAGGCAAGATAAAGCGGAAACTGAAGAGCATCCCTAATAAAGATACTATCATGGTGCCGGATGGAGGATACGTGGCGGTCAGGATAAAGGCAACCAACCCAGGTGCGTTTCTTTGAATGCTAGATGTAAACAATATTGCTTTGTTCATCTGCAGAATCCTCCTTCAAACTTCACAACTCTCTCCCCCTATTCCAGGTTTTTGGCTTTATCACTGCCATGACGCCTTTCACCAAGTGAAAGGGATGGCCATGGTCCTGAAAGTTGGAGAGCCAAACAGGGATATCCCCAAACCACCAAAGAATTGGCCACAGTGTGGTAACTTTTGGTACTCGATGAAAGAAGAGAAACCAACATACAAAGAGGTCGAAAGCTGCAAGCAGATACTCAGCCAGGTTTCCGGATGTGACCACGTGCAGTCAGCCATGGCTCTGACCTTGACCGTCACCATTTTCAACCTGCTGAACATCCTGTAGCACATTAGACACTAAAATCTCATTAAAATCTACCTCGCCTTGTCATACTTTTATGACAAGGTGGAACAGTAGGAAACATAGAAATGTACATCAACATATCGGCATGATAATCTTGTATCTTGCAATATCATGCATCTGGTTGCGTAGCCCTAGCACGAATCGGTCGTTGTCTCTCTCTGACGATTTCACACAGTGACAACCATTCGGTTCTGGAAGATGCTTTTAAAGTCCTTATTGCACCATTTTTTGCAGCTTGTATAATCATTTGGCACAGAATTACAGTGAAAAAGCTTTTTATTTGGTGAAAAAATTCCAAGCGGTAAGAAAGTTATGGTTGATTTTGTGAATGACCCAGCTAAATCAGAATGGTGTAAGACTGCCTCATTAAGTGATGTCACACTAGGTAATCTGCATAATGAACATGTCATTTCCCTGATTAGAGCGGCCTAGTGAACAAATTAAGCAATGAATGTGATGGGAAATTCAACAAAATGCAATTATCATGCAGAAACCATGTGTCCAGCGTGCTCTGGGTGGGTCAAATTCGAATGAAGTTTTCCCTAGTAATACGTCACGAATAAATTAGCATATTCACATTGTTGAAATCGTTCACAGTACGGTTTTTAGCACAATGATTTTGACTGACAAAATCCTTGACATCTTGCTTACTTCTGAACATAATTTCATGAAACAAAAAGCAAAATGTAGTTGTGTCTGAATGCTGTACAAAGCTCAAAAAGAGTGAGAATTTATTTTTGTGTGCAAGAAGGACTTTAAGCTCCAGTTGGGGGTCAAAGGTCCGTTGCCCAGCCAGTTCTGGGGCCTGATTCACAAAGCCCTCTTAGCGTACGTATGATCTTAGCACTGCCCGTATCTATTTTCCATCGACTTGCTGACAATAGATACGGAAGTGCTAAGATCATACGTAAGCTAAGAGGGCTTTGTGAATCAGGCCCCAGAACAGTTAAAAATGAGGTGGTAGATTGTCTCCTCAGCTGCTTCATGATAAATATGTGATGCTGTTTTTCTCGCTCCCCAAATTTTATACAAGGATGTGTTTTGCCTCGGTGACCGAGGAGAGACTTGATTTCATCATGCTATCAGATCCTTAACTCTAATGTCCACTTTAAGCTTTTGTATTCTGCCCTGCAAACAGAAGAGTTAAGGTAAACCTTAGAGTTAAGGAAGCTTCTAGAATACGGCCCTATGATTTGGTTCATGTTAGGTGCTCTGACATCATTTGGCGCTGCACTCTTATCTGTACATAGCTGTAAGAAATAAAAATATATAATATTATTTAAATGAAATATAGACACCACCCTCTTATGATCTTTCAAGATACTAACGATGACCCTCACTTTCAGCCAAAAATCAAAATCCAAAAGTATGCACTGTTGTCTTTTAACTTTGGTCCGATATGTTTTCTCCACTTATACTAAATCACTACTGACGATGTAGCAATGATGCAGATTTATTTACGTCGCGACTTTAAAGGGGCACGGTGTGCGATCTCTTACCGGTATTTTGACTGCCGACGTTGAGAAAGCCGCCTAGCAGCAGCAATACGAACTACAAAAAAACATTTAAAAATGCACGTAGTACATCGGTCCGTTCGCCGACAACGTAAATGTAGATAGTCCCTGGGGTTGGAGAGTGGCGCGCGCGGCGATGGTGGCGCCGGCTGGCGAGAAAAAGTGGCTACACCGGCGAGAAAAAGTGGCTACACCGAGCTCCTTTAAATATAATTTGTAAAGACTCGATGTATTGATAGGCCTATTTGTTTTCCATTGAACTTTAGGTTATAAGCTAGGGCTTCAGAATAGATGACGTGTGTGCTTTCTTGAATTTACCTTAACTGAAAGGTAATCCGTGCTGTGTCTTCAATTAGCATTGTCACAACTGTAGGCCTATATCAAACCAACGTCGATTTACATGTAGCCAACGATATCAAGGGAAAGCCTTCACTACAAAAGGATCTCTTGAGAATGTGCAGTAGGCTGTGACATGACCTGAACGACAGGCTATGTAAGGACAACTGCTTTTTGTTATTTAATTGGTCGAAGACCTTGTTATCGGGGACGAACCTTGTGAGGTGAAATAGCAAGGTGGGGCATCTGTGTTCAGTAAGTTGAAGGCGAAGGTCTGACAGTGAGGATTGCTTGGAATTCGTGCCACTTAAACTCACACCTGTCAATTTCACAATCTGAAAGGAGGAGTTGCACGAACCGAACTTCTTCGAGAGGTAGGTAGACGTTTACCTTTTAAATGACTCAGAATCTTTTAAAATTGGCAGTGACAACGTGTCATCGCAGGCTCTGCTGATATTCCTAAGAACGATCGACAAAATTAAAGGAATCACTTAAAGCGGACTATTCGCGGCGAGTCAAAGATCCCACAGAACAGTTTCCGGAGCGGCCGCCGCAATGAATTTACCAGTTGTTGTTACGAATAAAACGGGTTGTTTTATTATTTTTGGTTCACTTTGGACAGACGTGAACAATCCGCTTTAAGCAAGTAAGATATTTTTTTTCAAAATTGTTCCACAGTGGTCGGAAGGTGGCTAGGATGGATAAAAAACCATTACAGTAATGTTGTGAAAAAAAATTTGCCGCTTAATTTTCAGGCCTTGTAGTGTGTTAATTTCTTTTTTTCTAGGATCTCGGCGTAAACCCTGAACGACATAATTACAAGCCGAGGAGTAGTTTCGTTGACAGAATAGTGAATATATCGGGGAGGATGTACACGTTTCATTCTAACTTGTTTGGCGTATTGATGCTGACGATGCTGATGGCCATACCAACACTCGGCGATCAGGAGTTCCCTGGTAAGTTACTTTCAGCAATAAATCTATTTAGCTTCGCAGCAACATCACTTCACCACATTGGTCTCGTGCATGAACGTCATGGACGATGCCCACCTCCACAGCAGAGTAGAATATTATTGACGACCTGAAGTAGTCAAGCTGGACATGCGAAGGAGGTTGGGACGATACGTGTCAGGCGCGGATCCGGGGGCGCAACAGGCGCCCCCCTTCGGCCAACAAATTTGTAAAATTGCCCGTGAAATTCTGAAATTTGGCGCAAATCATTGAAATTCACCGCAGATTTCAATGTTTCTAGCACAGTGCGCCCCCTCTTTTCCGAAATCGTGGATCCGCCCCTGCGTGTAAAGGCAGGTTTACACGTCGTCCGACCTCGCTAGCGACGGTCGTTGACGGTGAAGCGACGTCGCTCGACCGACATGTAAACCCGCGTTTAATGCTTCGAACAAGGAATACGCTTCATTTTTTTCTCTTTCCAGATTATAGCAACCACCGCTGCATGCGGCCATGTCGCGCAGACACCACGCCGATGGTATGCGAGTATAATTTTACAGTGGAATGGTATCACACGCTGTCCAAAGCGTGCGTTAAGTGCCCTATCAACATGGCGGACTGCAGCAAACTTCACTGTATCCCCGGTGATGGTGTCAAGAGGGGGATCATTACAGTGAATAGGCAATTGCCAGGACCTCCGATTCAGGTGAGACACCGGAAGTATGGTTTCTTCTGATTCAGGTGAGAGACCGGAAGTATGGTTGCTTCTGACTCAGGTGAGAGACCGGAAGTAGGCCTATGGTTACTTCTGATTCAGGTGAGAGACCGGAAGTATGGCTGCTTCTGATTCAGGTGAGAGACCGGAAGTATGGTTGCTTCTGATTCAGGTAAGAGACCGGAAGTATGGTTGCTTCTGATTCAGATGAGAGACCGGAAGTATTGTTGCCTTCCGATTCAGATGAGAGACCGGAAGTATAGTTATTGCTTCTGCCGATGGGCACAGTGACCGAGCTGGTCGTGGGTCAGCGCCATCAACGTGTTGGCCGAGGCTTGCGTCCTGTTCTCCTTTCTGTGACTTCAGGAGGAGACATTTCCCGTCCTTCGAACTTCTTCGATTAAAATCGTTTGAAAAATTCGACCGTGTACACCGGTCACACGTTTTCATGCACTTGTTGCCACTTGTGTTCTCTATTTTGACGGTGATGCAAATCGAGACGAAAGTTACTTCGTAACGTCGGTTGACCAGCCTTTGCATCGGACGGAAGCTTGTCTGACACTTGTTTCCCCTTGATAACTTTAGGGCCTTCATTCTTTTATTTCCAGGTTTGTTATGGTGATATGATCAAGGTGACAGTAAAGAACTACTTGGAAAATGCAGAGGGGACGTCGATCCATTGGCATGGTATACTGCAGAAAAATGGAGCACAGTACATGGATGGTGTGCCGATGTTGACGCAGTGCCCAATACCTTCGAGAAGCTCGTTTCAATATAGGTAAATAGACGGTAATGGCCGCCCTATTGTGACATGGCGTTGGTTCTGGCTTTTTTTGCAAACGTGTACTTTTGGCAAAGTTCCATCTCCAAAATTAGCCAAAATATTCACACCAATTGTCCGGTACTGCTGTGTTCATATAAGTGAAATGTGCATTTAGATCCAGAAACCGAAGTGTTATTTGAGAGAAATTAGGCCGTAAAAATTTGTAAACAAACGGGCGCCATTTTCCTCGAAAGGGTCTATAGAGTGGGATAGGGGGAGGATCTGGAGTTAATCATTCTTATGATTATTTCCTATGAACTGAAAAAAACTGTGAGATTCTATAAGCTTCAGGCTGGGTACAACAACCGTCTCAAAAACCCACCCTCCCCAACTGATGGAGCACGTAGCTAATGCGTACCAACAATAAAGGTGGCACGTTTCGTGGTCGCAGGGGGTTATTGACCTGAAACTTGGTACATTATATTCCCTTTGGCCAGATGACCAATAACACCAAGTTTCGGCCCAATTCGATTCTTGGCGTGGCCAATAGGTGGCTAAAACCAAACACACAATTGTCATCTGTTCTTATGTTACATTCACCCACAGGTGAGCACATGGTTCATTGACCATTTCATTATCAAAATACCGGCAGGCAGTTGAAAGGAATTGAACTTTCTCGACCTGTTCAGGTCTTGCCATGACCTAGTAGGCCTAGTTTGAATTCATTTATACTGCGAGAGACCAAATGGAGCATGAAGGTGTTGACATCGTGGGCTGACCAGAAGGCCTGGGGCATTATGAGTGCAACAATATTGCACCAGAAAAGGCTATTCAGTTCTTCTTACACTGTCATTGACCTCACCAGGCATGGCCAGTGAGAATATCTATGGGGAGTACATCCATTCTGATTTGCCGCAGATTATTCAATGTAGTAGGCCAATATATGGCCTAGGCAACGCTAGGTAGGGCCTATAATGTTTTGCCAGAATGACATCAAACTTGAACTGGAATAGAACTTGCATTTAGCAGTTTTCGTATAATTTTTTGAATGGAAGCTTGTATTGGTGTATCCGACAAGAGACACATACAGTGTAACATTGGCCAAATAATACCTCGAAGTTCTGGAGGAGCACCCTTCCCTTCTGAGCCCGTCAATCAAGTTCGTAAAAAGACTGTAAAAAGTTGCCACTACGTCCACTCCGTTCGCACACAGTTTGAGCCCGTTCGGCAACATTTTCAAGAACGTACTGAGAACTAGCTCAGTGTGATTGGGGCATTAACTGTGCTTCGTCACGAATATCTTGCTGTAACTTTTCTTCTTCAGTTTTATGGCAAATACCCCCGGCACCCATTACTACCACGCACATTCCGGAGTGCAACGAGGAGAAGGCTTCTTTGGCTCCCTTGTCGTTCGCACCAAACCGACGATGGACCCAAACTCCGGCTTGTACGACTACGACCTGCCCGAGCACGTCATCATCGTCAATGATTGGCTGAAGGAAATGTCCCTAACTCGGTTTGCATATCATCACCACTCCGATGGAGACAACAAGCCGAGGTCTATGCTAATAAATGGTAAGATGTAACAATTGGTGGACGTCCAGGCCACGAAGAACGCCAGTCAGGGCGCCGCTTTCTTCCTAAAGCTGAGCAACAAAGCAAATCTGATTGGTTCTTAAAAACAAATGAGGCCACAATTCATCCGTTTCGAAAACGAGCGAGCCAATCAGGAGACGGTTTATTTCGCTACACGCAGGGTACATGACAAGTCGAAGTGTTCTCTACCATTGTGACGCTTGTGCAAAAGGCGGACATCCTGACCGACGAAGGGATGCGATAGCAGAAAATCGCTGTAATCAGTATCTCCAATGGAAAGTTATTAGAACCGATCAGGCGGCTGCTTCCTAAAGCAGTCATAAGAACCAATCAGGAGGCTGCTTTCTTCCTGAAGCAGTCATAAGAACCAATCAGAAGACTGCTTTCTTTCTTCCTAAAGCAGTGAGGCACAAGTCAGATTGGTTGTTTGTTAACATGTTCCCCTTTCTGCAGGCAAAGGAAAGTACCAACCGTTCCAATCCGGTGCGAAAAAGGTCTACACACCCCTGGAAGTCTTCAAGGTAAAGAAGGGAAAGAAATACAGGTTCAGGGTCATAAGTAATGGTCTCCTGAACTGCCCGACGCGGATCAGCGTGGAGGGACACACACTGACCATGATTGCTTCTGATGGACAACCTTTCAAGCCGGTACCAGTTGATGCCTTTAATATCATAAGCGGAGAAAGGTAAGTAATGTTTCGGGTCAACGAAACGTGACTAGAGAGTTTTCGCAAAGCCCCCGAAACGCCGACTCGAACGTCTATCCTATTGTTTGGTGCTCTCTTCTTGGCATCGAACAATGGGAATGGCGTTCGCGTTGGCGTTTCGGGGGCTTTGCGAAAACTCCCCAATGACCGAATCCGTTTTGCATAGAGGACGTCACGGGTTCTTTTACAGTACAGGGCACAATTGACATCCCTAAATTCGCGCACCCTACGCTGCGCGCATGCTGCGCGAAGCACATGGGATGTCAGTTGTGCCCTATACTGTATACGTGACAGTCATAGAAAGTTGCCATCGAATCCGAGGGTCGACGTGGCTCCTAACTTACATCGAGAATGTGATGGAACATAATGCTTGCAGCTTCTTTATAGATCTCTCTCTCTGCAGTTCTCTTCCACGCGATGCTGGCAGCCTCCTTAGGCAAAGCGTGAAGCGTGATTGGTAGGCCGTTCAGGAGTTGAGCCAAAAATTCATAAGCTCGCTTTATGAATTTTTGGTTATCTAAACCAAACGGTCTTTTTGGTTCCACAGATATGATTTCGTCCTCAACGCCAACCAGCCTGTCGGAAACTTCTGGTTTCGAGTAGCCGGACTGCATGATTGCAAGCCAAACAAGGCTAAACAAGTAGCGATACTGCGGTATGAGGGAGCACCGGATGCTGAACCAACAACCCCGTCAACATGGGAGTCGATGGTCGAGGATACCAAAAAGATAACGGTATGAGAATTGTTCTACTGGGTTCGCACTGTGGACAATTTTGCGTGCCTTTTCACCTTGTTCAACATTTTTGTGTTTGTGAAGTAAACGAGAAATCTAAAATTGGTTCTCAGGGGCCAAAAGGCGGTCAGTCAAGTGGAAGGACTTTGGACAAGACTAGCACAGTGAGGCGAAATAGGACTGCAGGCCATTCTGAACAGGGTGAACAAGACAGAGACAAAGCATAGTTTTTACTGTCATCCATCTCAGGATTGTCCATAGTTTGTTTTTGATCTACATGTATGTTCCAGGTTTTGAACCCCATGTCCTATGAGCCATCGCCGAAAAATATCTTCGTCGACCAGCTAGAAGGCCTTACCCATGACAAAATGTTAGAGGGAGAACCTAACGCCAAATTCTACCTCGCCCACGATTTTCGCTTCCTGAAAATCATCACGCCGATCCTCCGACCACAGATCAACAATATCAGTATGTCTATGCCGCCGTCACCGCTCATGGGACAAGCGGATGGTGTACCAAAGGTGGGTACGGAAGGAGCGAGCACTATGGACCACCGATTTCCTCATAGTCCAGTCAAATTACTTGATTTAGGACCCCAACCCACCACTAATTGTAAGAAATTGTTTCACTGTGGGAATCTCCTCTGACATACACCAGGAATAACATATTAAAAATATAGGACGAAGGAAGGGGTGGAAGGGGTCTAAATATGCTAATTTATGTTAATTAGGTACGAACATCAAAGAGGAAATATTTTATTTGTGCCAAAACAAAGCAATGAAATGCAATCCAAATGCATCTGCTGAGTTGCTAGACATCATAAAAACTGAAATCAGGTGACTATTTTGAGTAGTTGGCTAATTAATAGTTAATAGCGATGCTAATTAGGTGACGTTTTTATCATAAAATGACTATTTCACATGAATTTGAGGATAAGGAGACAAAGTGATGAGACAATGATTCAAGTATGATAATTTGATGCTCTTTGGCACCCCATTGCTTTTTAATCTTCAGGGGTGCCATCTATCTAATTAAAAAGTTAAAACAATTCGCCCCTCCACCTGATTTATTCTGATTAATGTCATGATTTATTGAATTACTTTTGCAACACATCCTGATTGAAGGTGAAATTTGGAACAAAGCTTGGTTAATCTCAGCATATAGGTAAGCAAGTCGTTAAGAATCATTAGTATTCATTAATTTAATATTAATTAGCAGTGATTAGATGCTGTTGAATTCATATGGGATGCCATGTAGGCATTAATTCAGGAAAGGGGCTGGAAGGTGAAAAATCAAAAAGTCCAGTTCTGCGCCCGTAAGTCATACAGACTTCAAACTTGCAGGGATGATACATCATATGGTGGATACATCACTTTTGGGTAACATGGAATAATTGCATGGTTATGACCTAATTAAATTAAACAATGGATTTTTCAGCTGAAGAAAAATCAACACTGACATAACACGTCACAGAATGTGGGTCAGGCCTAGGAAAAGGGACAGGTCCATTCAATTGTTAGTCAATTTTTATCATGAGTGGCCTGTGACCAGAGGTGTTGGTAATCAGGGCTATTGTCACCTATTCATTCATTGATTCACTAGCCTGTTCCCCGGGGCCTGTTCTCACCGAGTCTGAAAGGAAATGACTGGCAAAGATTATGCAACCCACCCCATGGATGGTGAATAAAGCCCTATTCCCTGACTATTGAACTTGTCATCATAAGGTCAAGTCAGAAATGGATAAGCCTGGGTCACTGGAGTGTTTTTCTATTCATTTCTGTTATGGACATTCCAACCATTACTCATATCCCCTCTTACAGGCGCTGAACTGGACTTTTTGATTTTTCACCTTCCAGCTCCTTTACCGACACTGTCAAGAATGTTCAACTTTCGTTTTCATGGAATGGTCTGTGTAGCATTGACCATGAACCCTTCAAATTTGATGCATGGAATGAGTAATACATGTACAGTTGTGCTCAAAAGTTAGTGAACCCCACCATGGAATGCATATTATCATGGTGTATTCCAAGAATTGTTGTTTTATTGTAAAGCTCGCTTATAAATCATGTAAGGCAAAGTGGGGTAATAGTAGCCCCGGGGTAATAGTAGCCCCTAGCCTGGTTTTTGATTGATATTCCAGAAATGAATGAATCAATTCAACAACCAATACATGCATGGATTATATTGTATCTCTAGTTACCATAACTAACAGAGTTAATGATTATATCACCTATTGTCTAAGAGTAATGACCATTTGAAGTACTCAAGTCAACAACTGTACAAAAATAAGAGTGGTTCAAACTTTTTACATATTAGGTTTTATAACAGTATTTTCTGAGGCCAATGTTTGAGAGTCGGTTGAGTGAACAGGCATCAAGTGTAGAATCACCTGTAGGAAGTATTTGTTTCAACTATTCACTGAAAAAAAATTAGTAACATTTTTCCGTAGAGGGTGCATCTGGGGTAATAGTAGCCCCTTGGTTGGGGGTAATAGTAGCCCCTAGCTTTACTCGCTATATCTTTACTGAGAGGAAGGGAATGTGAAATATCTTCATTTGAGCCTTTATCCCAATCCTAATTTCGTATTTTTGATGCATTTTAACCCTTTCACTTGCTTATTTCAAGTTAAAACACAATAATTTACAGTATCACATACAAACAGGAATGTACAAAACAAAATATCATGGGAAAGAAGTGACCGGTGCTTGTTTATTTCAGCTATTGATTAAATTCTTGGAGGACTTTTGAAATTGGGGAGTTAATTTACTAAAATGGGAAGCTACTCACATACGTAAAGGACCGTGAGGATGCGGAACATACACGTAATTGAAATAGCTCTTTTTAAAAAAAAACAAGTGTTTTTTACTGCAAAATAACTTCGGAACAGTATTTGACAGCTACTTGAATAGTATAGGGGAAGATTGGGAGAGTTGAGCCACAGGGAGAGTTGGGACACCCTCAATTTCATGAAGCTGGAGATAGTTGAGGACACCTACTGCCATTTATATTCAACAACAGGAACTACCTGTTTTATTGATATGAGGGACTTTGAAAAGACATGTGCCTGTACAAAGTTTTGGCCAGAAATCCATTTTTCAGCCAAAAAAGTAAAAAAAATAACTTGAAGGTCAGACTTATTATATCTCCTACAGTCCAATGACCACTGATGATAGATGTGCTTGAATGAAGTTGAAACAGTCCTCTCCCTATTAAGAAACAGTCCTCTCCCTATTAAGCCAAAGAAAAAAGTAGGTGGCCACACCCTGTCCTGGGAAGTTGGCCAAAATTAAACAAGGTGGGTTGTGGGAGAGTTGGGACACCGGATGTGAGAGGGTGGGCCACTGACAAAACTTAAGATTTGTTTTAAGGTTGCGATCTTTACATGTTTTTTTACTGAAATAGTTGTTATCCCATTGAATTATATTTCCAGTAAATATATATTAAAATAATTATTATTCTCCGGTACCGAAATCAGGTGACAGTAGTACTATCACTGGAAAGAACTCGTGGAAACCGGTCTTGGCCAAGATTTTGAGCCAGTCCTGCTACCGGTACCTTGTTTTAATACGGGAAATCCATTCCAATTCAATGGAACAGTAAGCCTTTAAATTATATGTGGCCAAACTCGATCAGCTCCTCCGTGGCTCAACTCTCCCTGCTGCTGTGCCCAACTCTCCCACTTCCAGGGAGAGTTGGGCCGAATTGACACCCTAATGGAAAATGATTCCCCCTCCTAAACCGTTGCATAAATAGAAATTTTGATGCCACAGTTAGGAAGCTTAGATCCAATAGTATCAGGTTCACACCGAAGGAATTCTATCACAGGCTCCAAATGGGCTCAATGCATCTTAATGTAAAAAGTGGCCCAACTCTCCCAAGCTTCCCCTAATTTGAAGAAGGTGCCAAGCTTTGTGTTTACTGCTGGTCAGACTAGTCAAATGATTGTGCCTCATATCTTCAAATAGGTTTGTTCCTTAAATAAAGGTAATCTTCTTTAAAATAAATGTCAGATTGTTTTTTTTGTGATACAGACCTACATGTAAAACAGTATTATCACCTATAGTCCGGACGCAGAGCCGAAAAGTGTTTCTTCTTGAATAACAGCGTTTTTTTTCCAGTTTTCACATATTTGGAGGGTGTGTGATCGGAATCCGTCGAGTGCCACTTTGGCACCCTTGAGCGTTTTGAGAAATTCGCGTTTCCATGGCAACGGACGACGATTTCAATGAATTTTGTTAAAGTCCGATTATTTCGTTATTAGAAATGATATTTATTAGATTCAAACGGTTATTCATATATTTACAGACTTCAGCTAACTTTTAGGCACATTGCCAATTTTACCAAAGGTCAAGGTCATTTGCAAAGGTCAAGGTTATATATAAATTTCGACATTTTTCACGTACATCGCAACATACACTTGAAATTCAACGCGCCAGCGTCTTCACCGCATAATGTATAACTACCGTTTTTTCATTTAAAAAACTTCTTCTGGTATTATACTTTCGTTTCATAAGTATTACCCCCAATATTATCGTGAGCACTCAAGAGGAGGCCATTAGGATGCAACTGGACCCTTGCGCAATTGTGACGTCATTTTTGCTGTGTTGTGACGCGTTGAAAATGATGTTTTAAATGCCTAATCAGAGCTAAAACAAATGCAGCCAGTCTGTTTTCAATGGTGTAATCGACGGATGGACGGATGGGAAGACCTTCTCCATGACGTAAAGGAATGTGTTACGTCATTCGTGACGTATGGTAACATTGTTGTAATCCTTCACATCAGCGACTTGAAGACATGGAAGAAGAGGAGACCTGTTTTCTTCCAGGGGAGAATTTCTGCTAAGTTTAACGATGATTCCTGCCCCACTGATGAAAAGAAGATATTTTGTATTGGTAAGAAGAAAGAGGAGTCACGGAGGCCTGGCTCGAGCATTTGGCTCACAGTCAGGACGTTGCAAGTTCGAATCCAGCTGATGTTGGTCTTCGCTGTAGCCAGTAGGCCTAGATCTACGTCGGTCGGTTGGCGCAAAAAGGGCAGCGGTCAGAGATGGCTGATTTCTAACTCAGCTCGTCTGTAGGCCCCTACCAGAGAATGTGTACGAATTAAATGAACATGCCTGCCTCCACTCTGGTGATTGGTAAACTGCTGACAATAAAGGCCGTAGGCCTAGCCTATTCCTGTGTTTACTCTTCCGGTAGGCCTATGTGGACGCAGACAAAAAGCTCATAGCCTAGGCCTGAGTATTTTGCACAGCCTTGTTATGTTGGTCTTCGTTGTAGCCTACGTGGCTGAGACAGAAAGCTGTGCTGTTTTGTGCAGCTGCAACAAATATCAAAACGATTGGCTAAGGAATAGGCTATGTCAGACCCAAGGGGCGCAGCCACGAACATGGGCCTAGGTGTGGTAAATGAATCCTTGTCAAAACGAAAGTTGTAGTTTTGACGTTTCTGCCCCATGATGCAGGTTCCGTGTTCTTCATTGGCATTCTCCGCTTTTCATTAAATTCTTTACTTCAGACGCAGCAACATTTTTGTCCAGGGGCTACTATTACCCCATACCTACGGGGTAATAGTAGCCCCTGACTCCTACTTTTGAAATGGCTCTCAGATGCATATTTTGGGTTGCTGTGCAATGAATTTCAAGTGATGCCTTCAGAATAAGTGCCACAACAGGATTCGGGCAGATTTTTTGATGTCCCTCAAGAAATAACCTGTGCAGTTTACAAAATAGGTGAAAAGGGGGCTACTATTACCCCACTTTACCTTACATTGCAGGACATTCTCTTCCTCTGTTACAACCGAGGTCCATTTACTTCTGTCCTTCGACAAATGAAATGGGATTTACAGGAAATGGGCCGGTGCAGAAGTATGTGAACCCCTATCATAAACCAAAACAAACCAAAACAGACATCCACAATGCCCAGAAAAATTCCAAAAACTTACCGTGGTATGATGCAACTTGTACCCGTTGACCATCCCTGGTCCTTAAGGAATAACATATTAAAAATATAGGACGAAGGAAGGGGTGGAAGGGGTCTAAATATGCTAATTTATGTTAATTAGGTACGAACATCATAGAAACAAGAGGTCCAGGAAATATTTTATTTGTGCCAAAACAAAGCAATGAAATGCAATCCAAATGCATCTGCTGAGTTGCTAGACATCATAAAAACTGAAATCAGTTGACTATTTGAGTAGTTGGCTAATTAATAGTTAATAGCGATGCTAATTAGGTGACGTTTTTATCATAAAATGACTATTTCACAAGTGATGAGACAATGATTCAAGTATGATAATTTGATGCTCTTCGGCACCCCATTGCTTTTTAATCTTCAGGGGTGTCATCTATCTAATTAAAAAGTTAAAACAATTCGCCCCTCCACCTGATTTATTCTGATTAGAGTCATGATTTATTGAGTTACTTTTGCAACACATCCTGATTGAAGGTGAAATTTGGAACAAAGCTTGGTTAATCTCAGCATATAGGTAAGCAAGTCGTTAAGAATCATTAGTATTCATTAATTTAATATTAATTAGCAGTGACTAGATGCTGTTGAATTCATATGGGATGCCATGTAGGCATTAATTCAGGAAAGGGGCTGAAAGGTGAAAAATCAAAAAGTCCAGTTCTGCGCCCGTAAGTCATACAGACTTCAAACTTGCAGGGATGATACATCATAGGGTGGATACATCACTTTTGGGTAACATGGAATAATTGCATGGTTATGACCTAATTAAATTAAACAATGGATTTTTCAGCTGAAGAAAAATCAGTGAAACTAAAGTTATATTTTGGCAAGAATGGGTAGGCAGTTTAAGCAGGGGCTTATCTTTGGATTAAAACCCTAAAATTAAAAAAAAAAAATTGTTTTTATGAAAAAAGGGCTTTGAAGAAGACACCACTTTGGGTGTAAACCATGGATAGAAGACCCAGATATTCTTGCCAAAACCAGCACACCATAACACTGACATAACACGTCACAGAATGTGGGTCAGGCCTAGGAAAAGGGACAGGTCCATTCAATTGTTAGTCAATTTTTATCATGAGTGGCCTGACCAGAGGTGTTGGTAATCAGGGCTATTGTCACCTATTCATTCATTGATTCACTAGCCTGTTCCCCGGGGCCTGTTCTCACCGAGTCTGAAAGGAAATGACTGGCAAAGATTATGCAACCCACCCCATGGATGGTGAATAAAGCCCTATTCCATGACTATTGAACTTGTCATCATAAGGTCAAGTCAGAAATGGATAAGCCTGGGTCACTGGAGTGTTTTTCTATTCATTTCTGTTATGGACATTCCAACCATTACTCATATCCCCTCTTACAGGCGCTGAACTGGACTTTTTGATTTTTCACCTTCCAGCTCCTTTACCAACACTGTCAAGAATGTTCAACTTTCGTTTTCATGGAATGGTCTGTGTAGCATTGACCATGAACCCTTCAACTTTGATGCATGGAATGAGTAATACATGTATATAATTTGGAGGCCTTCTTTATTTTTTGGAAATGTCCTACATAGGGGCGTGCGCAATATGCGGTAAAGCCATCTTTTTGGTGACGCTAACTCTACTTTTACACAAAAGGGAAGTGATCGCATTAGTGACATACAAGCTGTAACATGACAACGTGTCCACACTGCTTGTCGTGTAAATCACACTAACATTAATTGCATGAACAGGTACTTGAGAAAGGCAAGTGGTAACCAGAAGAAAGGAGTGAACCGTCAGCTTTACGTTCTTCAACATCACAATTCAATTTTGAGGAACATTGTGTATATCGTGGCACGCCTGCG
>NMRB01004152.1:25274-37918 GCA_002633025.1 Notospermus geniculatus
CCACTTTGCCCCCCCCCCCATGCCACTAAGCTAGTACGCGCGACATGCCTATTTAACCAGGGGCCTGTTTCATAAAGTGACTTTAAGCTAATGGTACCATTAACTTAATGCATTTTCCATTTGGTTAAAGGTACCATAAGCTTAAAGTCACATTATGAAACAGGCCCCCCAGGAGGATTACGGAGGAAAGGAGCGGATATTGTCATGCACAAAGTTGAGACTTACCTTTATAAGGACAAAAACGATCGACAATCCACCTCACGATTGTATTTTCCAGCGCAGTCTTGTGTTCACTCTGATGATGGCGCAATAAAAACTACCAATCGTCTTCGACTCGGAAGCTTTCGGCAACCTTCGGGCAGCCATTTAAAAGCACCTCGTCCGTATATAGCATTGATTAACATTTTGGCTCGACATGAGATGGCACACTACTCAGCCTGATTTGGTCCACGCATCCAATGGAAATTACACGACTACGACATGCGACAAAATGATTGTCAAGGCCAAGGGTGATTACTTTCACGAAAAAATTGAGGAAGCCCAAGCAAACCAAAAAGAACTGCAGCGCATCTTCAGTGAGGTTCTTCATACAAAGCAGACTGCAAAGCTCCCAACTCATCGTGACCCGCTAGAACTTGCCAACAGGTTCAGCGTGTTTTTCCAAGAGAAAGTGGAACTGATTCGAAGCAGCTTACCGTGCCTAGCGGCACCTGCAATGCCAGCCTCATCAGATCGCAGGGAGACATCCTGCTCCCTGTCGGTCTTCCACTCTACCAACGAAGAGGAAGTAAGGAAAATCGTGCAGAAGTCGCCCACCAAGGCATGCACATTGGGTCCTCTTCCAACGTGGATGTTAAAGAGTGTACTAGAGAATATGCTTCCCTTCATCACGCGTCTTGTGAACTCGTCGCTTGCATTAGGGATTGTGCCGAACTCAATGAAGTTGGCTTTACTGACACCAATCCTGAAAAAACCTACCCTCGATCACGAACTCCTGCAGAACTACCGACCTGTTAGCAATCTGCCATTCCTGTCCAAAGTTTTGGAAAGAGTCGTTGCTGCACGGTTGAATGCTTACATGGATACAAATGGCCTACATGACATCCTCCAATCTGCATATAAACCTAGACACAGCACCGAGACTGCTCTCTTAAAAGTACAAAACGACATCCGGTGTATGGTTGATCAAGGAGGAATCGTGATTCTCGTCCTACTCGACCTGAGTGCCGCATTCGACACCATAGACCACAACATCCTGCTGGCAAGGCTGAGAGATAAACTTGGCATAACAGGTGTTGCACTCGAGTGGTTCAGATCGTACCTATCAAACCGAAATCAAAGTGTTGTCATTAGTGGCAGTCGTTCTGCACCCTCATCCCTCAAGTACGGAGTCCCACAGGGGTCCGTGCTCGGTCCATTGTTGTTCCTCATTTACGTCCTGCCTCTTGGTGAACTTATTAATTCCTTCCTCTTTGATAGACATGGATTCGCTGATGACACACAGCTTTACAAACTGATTAAATCTATTAAAGATCCAGCGGCAGTACGTACCCAGTGTGCTCATCTCGAGGGTTGTCTCCAAGCCATCCAGGACTGGCACTGTCACTTAAAGGAATTCCCTTTAGGTCGTTTCTGTCTTTAGGTCAATAAGCCCTGACGTCGTGCAGAATTCGTGCGGTTGTATTTCACTATATCCGTTGCTGGAGTAGATGTCAGTGTGTCAGAAAACCCTGTGCGTAACCTTGGTGTATTGTTTGACTCACAGCTCTCGATGAGACAGCATGTAAACACTGTCATCAGGTCAGGTTATTTCCACTTGAGAAACATCGCCCTGGCCCGTCGCAATCTCACCAAAGCTGCAACAAAGTCACTGACTCAGGCGCTCGTGTTGACAAGGCTGGACTACTGCAACAGTCTGTTCTTAGGCATTAATGATGAACTCTTCAACAAACTGCAGGTGTTTCAGAACTCTGCAGCGCGCCTGGTGTGCAAGATACCTAAACGTGAGCACATTACCCCAGTTCTCTGTGAACTTCACTGGCTCCCGGTGCGTGCCAGGATTGAATTTAAGGTCCTAGCTTACACCTCGTCTTTCATTGCCTTCAGGGGACTGCACCATTGTACCTTTGTGAACTCATCCGATCATATGTGCCAACACGGGGTCTGCGCTCTGCAGACCAAAACCTCCTGACGGAACAGTCCTTTACATCCTCTACATTCGGCGGTAGAGCATTTTCCCGTGCTGCTCCAAGATTATGGAACAGAATCTTCAAGTCCTCAAACATTGACTACACAGATGCCACTCAGTTCAAGAGATTTCTCAAGACAGTCCTCTTCAGACACTTTTACGAATCTAGATAGGGGGAGCGCATTTGAACATTTCCTCGATATGGATACCTGCGCTTAACAAATGACATTTTATTTTTATTATATTTATAAGGAGCGGATATTGTCATGCACAAAGTTGAGACTTACCTTTATAAGGACAAAAACGATCGACAGTCCACCTCACGATTGTATTTTCCAGCGCAGTCTTGTGTTCACTCTGATGATGGCGCAAAAAAAACTACCAATCGTCTTCGACTCGGAAGCTTTCGGCAACCTTCTGGCAGCCATTGAAAGCACCTCGTCCGTATATAGCGGATTAAGTTCGACCACCATATGGTCGGTGATCAGGTCAGAAGTGATGCGGTTGTAGCNTTCGGACCGTTAAAAAGCATCCATCAACTTGAAATGCCAAGGTTGGTATGTGAAGATATAGTCTCGCTTGGCCAGACGCTACGGGCTCACCCCTTCGGTAAACCACACTCCGCCTCTGGCTCTTTTAGAGATTTTTTGGTTTGTGCAGTATACTGCTGCTGAACAACTAATACATACCGGGTGCTTCATTTCTGTGTTTCACTGTTTTTGTCTAACCCACGGAAATAACATCGGTTTTCCCGCAAATTTCTCCAATATTTTCCAAACAAAGCCAAACATGTTTCATGGTGTTGACGATGTTTGCAAACAATTGTTTTCGAATGTTTGCCAGTGTATTTGGAGGATGTTGTAGCCATACTGCATGAATAACTTCATCACTGTACCGACATGACCGATACGATGTGGTAGGTTCCTTAAATTCAATTATACATGTATATCAAAATAAATGTTGTTAACCTTTAGGCCTATACTACAATAAACATCTTGGCATCCGGGGTCCAGTTCCAAAGGTTCAGATTCACGAACCAGTAGAATCTTTAAATTATCACACAAGCAGATAGCCAGAAATCAATTTTATATTTTGTATTTAAACTGTTTATTTGACAAGATAAATTTACAACAGAACACTCAGGGCCGATGCAGATCATTACTGGCCAGAAATCAATAATCAATAATCTGTCGCAATAACTCGATCCACTGGCTATTCATTCACATCGGCTATCAACATCAGAAAAAATAAATAACAGGCCTGATATTATAAATGACGGAATACAACTCATAATTACATACTCTATACCCCCACTTGAGAGACGGTCGCCCGAGATCACGAAATGACTCAGTCCAACTCAAGACCTTTGTGTTATGGTTTTCGTTGCGTGTGGGAAAGACACAACCGCGCATTTTACCGTATCTTCTGAATTCGTCAAACTAAGTTACCAGCTGGACTTAAAGATAATGTATCACGACTTCATTGTTTACATTTAATGTTTGTAAACATGGATGTTTACATTATGTTATTTTGGACTTTTGGGACATGCCAACCCACCAAATTGAATACTTTCTGTATCAAGAGAATTTCTAGAGGGGCATACCACCAACAAATTATTCATAAGACAAAGAAAAACTGGACGTAAACAAACAAAATGTAAATAAACAATGATTTTCGTGGCCCGCGAAAATATCCGTCGTGCGACCGTCAGTCAAGGGAAAAGTGTAGGGCCTACAGTGTATGCGGTATATCTGCTTTAAGAAGTTTTTAAACAACACTTGATAACATTGCTGTGAATAACCGCGGCTGCAGATGAAGAGGAAATAATCACTTTCATCATTAACGGCGCTGAGTCTAGAATAGGGCGTTCATGTAAAGTCACACTGTATTGAATTCAGAAAGTGCATACCTACCCGAACGTCAGTGTATCGTAAAATCGACTATGCTGCAGCTTATATTTGAGCTCTGCCTGCAGTTTTTCGATGTTTGTTGAAAACCAGGTCTTCATCCTTTGAAGTAGATATACATCTCAGGCAAGCCTGTGGGGAACCTTCACGAGGCTATCAGCCTGTACCAGCATTCTCCTAATACCTTCCAACTAGTGGAAAATTCAAAACAGGGGCTTAAGATCATTTGTGCACTCAGCTGTCCTCCCACCAATGAAACAATCAGCATTAAAGTACGTTTAAATTATCTGGATACCCATGGGCGTATGTCAGTGAAACCCCTAGTAACTGGACAACAATGAATTTAGGGCTTACTCTAAACGATCCATCACACATTGTTTTCTAACCAGCTGAACCTTGGTTCGAAATAGAACATGCAACTTGGCCTTGATTCGAAATTGAACACAGGCACAGGCATGGGATTGGCATGAAGTGTCCTGTCAATAAAACGCTTTTCAACAGCCAGACTTCACCAACAATACCGAGGCCTGCCTGACAAACAAAGGTCCAGACGATTAAAACATACACTCTTGTACGAAAGTAAAAGGACAGCAAGTTTTCCTAAATATCGCAAAAACCATTGGAGCTACAGCAATGGTATTTGCATCCAATCTGTAGCAACATGTTGGGCATAGAACCATGGTGTTTTGCCAAAAATCAATTTTAATTAATTAAGAGAAAATGACATTTTGTAAAATGACTTTTTTTGCAATTTTTGAAAAATCGTCCGATTTCAAATTTTCTTTCTTAATCGTTACATCCAACTTGCCTGACTATCTGCAACTTTTCTCGTTGAATATCTCAATGCCTCTTTTGGCATTTTGCAGCATAATAAATCCCACTCATACAGTCAAGCAGACAAGACCCCTGGGACAGCCCCTATTTACCAGGGAATCTTGGCGTCAAAACAGACAGTGATCAACAAAGCCTGTGGCCTTCCAAGACTCTAGTTATATTGACAATATGATCTAACATCCTTTTACAATAAAAGCCAATTCATGGTACTGATGAGGTTTTGCTCTGAAAAGACATGGGTTGAAGCAGGTGTGAAAGGAAAGAATGTCCTAGGAAAAGCTGTCCTGGGAACAAATGATCCTATTGTTACAATCTAATCTCTGGCGACTGGGTTCTTTTCTCATGCACCTTAATCCGTCATTCATCAATAGAAGTGGACACTTTTTACTGGGGGACACTTTTTACTGTAACACCTGTGTCACTTCCTCATTTGGTGCATAACGCGAGAACTGAACTGGAACAGCTCCAGGCCTAAACTTCACACTACAAAATTCATAAAGAGGGGCTGTCCCAGAGGTGTTTCTACATGATCGTGTGTGTGTGTGTGGGGGGGGGTATTTTTGCTGAAAAATGCCAAAAGAGGCATTTTCTCAAGTGATTTTTAAAGGGAAAAGTTGCAGATGTTGGTCAGTCAGGCACGTTGAAGATAATGGAGAAAGACAATTTGAAATCGGACGATTTTTCAAAAGTTGTCAAAAAGTGATTTTATGTCATTTTTCTCTAAATTAATTAAAATTGATTTTTTGGCAAAACACCATGGTTCTATGCCTAACATGTTGCTACAGATTGGGTGCAGATTCCATTACTGTAACTCCAATGGTTTTTGAGGTACGGGAGAATCCAACTTACCTCGACGCGAGTCCATGTCATAAAAATTTTCTAAGTTCTAATAATACCGTAATATAGAGGGGTAGCATAATGGTAAATGGAAGAGCTTGTACTATACCTAGGCTGTTCCATCTACCATTATGCTACCCCTACTATATTACGATATTTTTAGAACTTACAACAAATTTTTTATGACCCTTACTCGCGTCGAGGTAAGTTGGATTATCCCGTATTTAGGACAACTTGCTGTCCTTTTGCTTTCCTACAAGAGTGTACTTTAATCGCTTTGGTCTGCGGGGGGGGGGATAAAATAGGGTCCGACTTACTGGTTGACTCTTAAGTAGCCGTGTGCTGAACACTCTTTTGAAGGCATGTATTGGTTGATTGATGCTTTTTAGCCGTGTGCTGAACATGCTTTTTGACTAGGCAGTTATTCTAGACCCCCGAGCTACCTCAAACATGTCGAACCTGAAGAAGCAGCTTCCTTTTAACACCATTCGTCGTGCATTTCTAATCTTCAGAAATAATGATTGTGTCATCATGCCTAAACGACTTAAATTTTACATGCGGTGCCATCCATCCTCTATTTACACGTATGTCAAAATCCAGGAGGTTGATGTACAACTTGCAAAATTTTACAAGCAGCAATGATGGCTATTAAACTGGTGCTTCTCGGTGTTATAGTAAGTCATACTCTTTTAGTGGACGTTCACGGTCATATAAAGAATTATACTGGTAAGTCTCCACTCCAGTTCAATCGTTATTCTGTACGTTACACTTTATGATGCACCTAGTTTTCGTGTGTTTCTGTATCGTTTGGCAATTTATGGCAATATATTGTATGTAAGATGATAGAGATTGAAATGAATTATCGGTACAGTACTGGCCAACGATTGGAACACTTGAAATTAACTGGTCCTGGATGGCGTACTCACCTGGGTAAATGTACCAGAAGAATGAATGATTATTGTTAAGTCGAAATGTTCCAGGGTAAGACGATCAGGGAAAGTACAACAGCCTTCGATATACCGAGATATCCAGTAATGGCTTTAAATTTTGCAGCCAAAATTTGGGCTAAGTTTGATGGCGATGACAAAAATATAAGGTAGGAATCTTTCATGCAGCGTGTAGTACACGGCAAAGCACAACATTTTAACGACACCTTTTGTATAATTGTCATCCTCCCACAACAGGGGCTTTTACCTCGCTCCTCTTTATCCACTCGAGGAACGAGACAAATGCCCTGCTGTGGGAGGATGTATAGCCTAGGCCTTAGCACAAATTATGACACACAAAGGGCTAAGACCAGAGTGGTGTCTTGTCACGTGCTGGTCGTTTGGAAGTAATGCCCTGCATAACAAGCGAGTAGCATAGCAAAGGACCTAGTGCTGTGTTGAGCATGCTGATAACAGAGCTTCGTACCCCTACGTAATTTACGTATTTGCTACGTAGATGGGATGCTGTTTACGTTACTACGTTTTTTTGTCAAATTCTACGCAAATTTTCCCTATTAAAAATACGTAATTTCATTGTGTACAAAATACGTTTTTCAGTAAAGATCTACGTGCATGACATGTTAGATTTTTTTTCATTTCATCATCATGATAAACCCAACACTGCCCAATTCTGTCCGGGCCGCGGCCTCACCAACCTCAGCAAAGTGAACATGGGCTGTCGGCCTCTGCAAGTCAACAAACGATCCTGGAAACGAGGTTGGCCCAAGGCTATTGGTTTAGTTTAACCTGGTTCCCTGGGCTCCTACGGTGCGACGTGTACGACGAATCGACCGCCAAATCGGGTTACTACAAATGAAACTGGTAAAATACACATTTTTTCTGGTTCATATTGGGTTACTACACATGAAACTGGTAAAATACACATTTTTTGGGAAAATTTTACACTTTGAAAAAATCTGGGGTAAGCAGGCCTGTGATAACAATCGAAGACTACAAAATGTTGCCAGGCAAATATTCATTGAATTACTCCGAGACCACCGCTGTTGGAGTTTATCCACTTACGACAATAGCGACTTGTTTCAAGTTCTATCCTTACCCTCGGGGATTTCTGAATAGGCCAAGGACGCAAAGTACGCCACCACTAATACCTGGTGGCGCACTTTGCGTCCTTGGCGCTAATCACTCCGAAACCGCCGGGCTGAACGAGGCTTTTTCGCACTGACGAGGATTCCTTGATGCTGCGATCAGGCTGCGTTACGTTTCAACGCGTTAACTCATCCAAATTGGTGTGTTTCACTCAAAAATAACGACCGACTCGGATCGTCCTATCAAACCACACCACCGTCGGAATCCATCGGTGACGTCATTACACATAGGCCTACGTTAGTCAAGGATTTGTCTCTGACGTCACGAATAACCACAACGTCACTGACGACTCATGTTACAGATGAGTTGCAAGTACGTAATCGCCTTGGAGATTTCTCGGAAAGTCGCACTAGACATTTTGACACTTGAAGAAATCAGGCCTTCTGATTATCGCTCCCTTGCTGGCACGCACGAGGCCCTGGCCAAACCGCGGCCACGTTCATTGGAGTAGAATGGCCATGACGTCCAGATAACTCACTCCCTTTTCTTAAGGCCCGTCTACACGATCATACATTTGTTCAAAAACACCATCATACATTTGTATGATGACGTTCAGTTTCTTGTGGATTTCCGTCCACACAGGCCAACATTCATGGACATTTGTATGGTGAACGTCTAGACAATCATACATTTGTTCAAACCAGCATCATAAACCTGTATGATGACGTTCAGGTTTGTTGTGGATTTCCATCTACAGTCCAACATTCATGGACATTTGTGTGATGAAGTATGATGGGGAAAAGATAATGTTGGATGCTGTTCAAGTTTGTTGGGAAAATCGTCCACACAATCATAAATTTGTCCATGAACATCATCATTCAAATTTTGTGGAATGTTGTGCATTTGTTGGCAAGATGAAACATGCAGCTAAAAATTTGAACATCATCATACGTGCCGGATGCTGTTCACGTTTGTTGGGAAAACATCTGTCCATGAACATCATCATACAAATGTATGATGATGTTTTGAAGAAATGTATGATCGTGTAGACGGGCCTTTATCACCGTGGAGAATCAGCAGCAACCTCGCTGATTTTGACCCGTGGCAGCTGCACTCGCCGGTTCACCTTTTACTGCTTATGGCGGATTTGGAGAAGATGCCCATTAAAACAGGTAAAAAGATCATGATTAAAGTAGGCCTATTCTAATCGAGACGAGACATCGACGAGTCTATTTCTACGACACCAAGGATTCGAATGATGTATATTTTGTCTTGATTTGTGATCTAGCAGTGACGTTTGGACCCAAAAGGTTGCTGAAGCGGCACACGGTATGTACATTTACTCCAACAAACGCCGGCTTCTTTCTGTACATATAGCATGCCGTTTTCTCAACTTTTTGCGTTCAAACTTCACTGCTAGACCACATATCAAGACAAAATCTATATCAATCGAATCCTTGTTATCGTAGAAATAGACTCGTCGATGTCTCGTCTCGATTAGAATGCTTTAATCATGATCTTTTTACCTGTTCTTATGGGCATCTTCTCCAAATCCGCCATTTTGAATCGGTGAAGAGTAAAAGTTGAACCGGCGAGTGCAGCTGCCACGGGGAAAAAATCAACGAGGTTGCTGCTGATTCTCCACGGTGTTTATTCCACACTCCGTGCATATGAAACTAATAAATTCTTTAAAATCTGGCAGGAGTTGTGTAATTTATTCTTGTTTGTTACATTCTAAACGTTCTGAGGTATTGACCACAAACATGTATTTGGTTATTAGTTCGATATTATTCCTTTTACGGAGGGGGAAGAACACCCTTGGAACAGCCGACATTCTCGGATAAAATCACATTGCCCGACAACTGGTCATGAGACCAGCATCGCAACTGTATCGAACATCGCGTAACATTGCGGATGGTTCTTTTGGCCGACGGATTTCAACTAGTAAACATCTCACAACTGCTCAACACAATACCCTGCATTCAGAAGGGAATAACAGAATCATATGTTTAGCATATGACATTATTCACCCTAAGTAATGGCATGGCAACTAATTCAACCCCAATTGATGAAATGTTTGAAATTGTACAGCCAAAGTTGTCTTCATTTAGAAAAAATCTGGTGTAGTCTTCAATCACTACAAAATTTTCGAGAAATGAAATAGGTGGTATTGTGATATTCTGATATTTTCATGATAGATTCACTTTTCCTGAAAACTTTTCGAACCAGCAGGTTTATAACACCTCAAAGTATCATATCCCTATTTGGGAAATCAAACATTGATGACTGACAACCCAGAAATCAAGAACAAACCTATGTTGCAATACCTTTGGACAGTGTGTGTGTATTTTAAGGGTCGGAGAAAGGGAAACTTATAAATCGTCAGCAGTTTTCGGCACAGTTTTGTCGGTTAGCCATGGAGGTCAAGCAGGGGCATTCTACCGACCTGTTCCTGACTTCTTCAAATATAGAAAGATGTCAATAGTTATGTACATATATATTAGACCATACAAAAAAAGCACGCAATTTGCCTTTTTCCACATGGGGAATAAATGGAATTCAGTTAGTTTGGGGAACAATGAGCACTACTGGGGCTGTTTTCAAGACAAAGCCGGTTTAGGGTGCATACATATTCCCGGGAAACCGCCAGTAAAGCAGTGGGTCTTTGTGGTAGTTACTGTTGACTTCCCCGGCAGAACAGTGAACCTGTTTCTCGATGGATGCCGAAAGGGAGGCGGCGTCACCAGTTTAATTACACGACGCGATTACGAAGTGGATCCTATAATGATATTCGCCGAAGATTCAACAACTGCTCACTATGCTCACTTTGCTGCCTTTCCGTTTATCTTCTCTGAACAAGACGCCAAATTCTTCATGGAACACACTGGTGAGTTATTTTCCGTATGTTTGGTTTTGAATTAATGATCTAAGGTATCCCATAGGCTCCACCGACCAATCGGACCCCTGTGAAACGCGTTTCAGAGGGGTCCGATTTGGAGAGCTGAGATGTTGACTTTGCGTAATCCTATTGTTTTCCTTCTCTGCCTTATTGATAACAAAATGGAAAATAGGCTGCTGCATTGCCGAAAAGTAATGCAGTTGAACAGAGAATAGAAGCAGTCAACCGCGCATATTGCCAATAGATGGCAGAAATGTTCTAGCGGACCAATGTATAGGAAAATCTATTGCTGCTCAATCAATAATGACTGGGTCAGCTATATGCATTGAATTGGGCCGTAGTGACACCTATTGGTCAACTTGCGGACAGCTCCTATTCTTTGTTATATCAAAAACACTTTTAAATTTTCAAGTCCAATGAATAATAACGGTGCTACATTTGTAGCATGTTTGGGACGTAACCATTATGCATTCCCCCTTGCCTTGATACACATGATTGCTTAACCTGTCCTACTTTAGAGGATTGGAATGGCTCACTTATAAACAGAGGGGTGCAAGGTGCAATTAGGTCAGCGGCTCAGATCAGCCAGATGATGTAAGATTATGTAAAATGAGTCAATGTGGGAAGGTGTATTTCTGCAACAAATTTCCTAAGGCCCTTTTTATGTAATGAAAATCAATGTCCGCTTTCTATAATATGCTTGATCAAAATTATCTTGATCGTCCTGCCATTCAATTCTTCTTCAAAGCGCGAAAAAATAATCAACAAAACTTGTGAATGGCCACAGGGGTGATGGATATCCTCCTCCATTGCAGGATTTATATTAGCCTAATCTACCACATGACGAGATGTTTTTAAAAGTTGCATCTTACCCTATTTTCGCCGCCGAAATTTTTGGTATCAAATCTGACACGAGAATTACCGCACATACTGTACCTACATGTAATCAGTTCTAACGACAGTTCATTAAATATTCGTAGATCAGGGGACCACCTCCTTCACCATGTGACGTCATGAGGGAACGAATGGGTCTTTTCAATACCAATACCAATACCACAAAATATCTTAACGCTTCTAGTTTTCATGGCTCCTAACGTTATGATTACCTGGTCCAATCACATCCGTCAACCAATCATAATGTGTTCTAATCAATTTCTAGATAAAAGGCCAAATGGTAAGTAAGAAAAACGCATTCTTTTTTTGTCTAGAGGAACACTCGTTCAAACGAGGAATGGCTTCCAAATGGTATCAAGCGTGAGGGTTTCCTGATATCGGAGGTCAATAGAAATGAGCATGACAAATTCATGACTGAGAATTTAAGCTGTCTTTCACAAAAAGTTATTCTCCCGACAGACGGATTTGTTTTCTGTTATGCTGTATTGAATGCCTCGCCCTGAATGTGTCCTTCTCTTACTAAGTAATGGCCCATATTCTAGAAGCCTCCTTAACTCTAAGGTCCACTTTAAGCTTTTGTATTCGGCCCTGCAAACAATACCTAAAGGTAAACATTAGAGTTAAAGCCTCACTGTATTGAATTCAGAAAGTGCTTACGTCCTCCGACGTTAGTGTAGTGTAAAATGTACTATACTCTATCTGAATGCATCAGAGCTCGGCCTGCAGTTTTTTCGTTATTGTGTGCTGAAAACTATGTCTTGAATCTTTGAAGTACGTATCAGGCAAGCATTTTGGGGACCATCACGAGGCTATGAGACTTCTACCTGCACAGTCCTAACACTTTGAAAATGTCGTAAAATTCAATACAGTGAGGCTTTAAAGAAGCTTCTAGAATACGGCCCATTGTCTAAAGCTCCTGGTGTACACTCCATTATTGATGCGTCTTCTCTTGATCACTTAAGGAGAAAAAGGTAACGGACCGTAAACTTTGTTTATTGCATTTATGCTTTGTGCCAGCCCCTTACCTTTTTTTAAGACAGAGGAACTTATTA
>NMRB01004153.1:0-13818 GCA_002633025.1 Notospermus geniculatus
CTGTGAGTGTGAAAAGCTCAATACTATACACTGAATTGTGGAAAATAAACTCTTGCAATGATTCCAGGAGCAATTCACTTTTCTTCCACTGGGAAACCAAGTACGGTATTTTTGACATGAGAATGAATATGTGAGGTGGTCTAGGAAAACCCGTCGGATGTCACTGAATGATCAGCATGGGCTGTCAGATTGCCTGTGCATTGATCTGCTACTGTTTACCTGTTACAAAGTACATTTCAGCTATTGAAATGCACAGGTTCACCAAGGCTATAAATCCTTAAATGCGACATCTGGCAGGTTTTCCTAGACCGCCTCACATAAATGATTTTGCATCGCAGTGAATGCAAGCATCTGTTGGACTTATCAGAATGAATGACCCACAATGTGATTTACACTTCACAGTGAATTCTTTGAAGAACTTGTAGGTGGCACTGTCAGTGTAGTTGCATCTCTTTCTACCATTTAGAGCTGACAAATAATGTATCGTATTACTATTAGACGTAGTGCTACATGGTCGTAATATTGCATTTGGTCACAGATGGACATTTTTGGTTTTACGACAAGCAACTTTGTTTGCAGTTACAAAAGTACATGTAAATTTTTCAGTCTTGAGTCTTTTCTGGTCTCTCCAAATTTTAGGGGGCAGCATCATGTTACCATTTGCCAGGGTTGTTAGCCTATTGATTAATGCTTGTCTTACACGCCTCAGCCCTGGCATATATTTAATACAGTGAACTTTATTCTTAGTGTACTGTTAACAGTCCTATTAAAATAAAGCTACTAATGACTATTTTGGAAATTGCTCCTCTGTGGCCAAACTGCCTGCCTTTCTGTAGCTTGCGTGTTGACGTGCATAATTAAGTTCACTTTGGTTGGGGTTTGCGGTGGTTGTCGTGCATCAAACTTCATCAAGACTTGGGTATTTATTCTGGACCATCCTGTAGTGCCATTTCCTCGTTGATGTTAGTGACTTATCCACTTCACCTGTTCTGTGTACAGAGCCATCATGGTAACTCATTAATTAATCCTCCATGTTGACACATTATCTACGCAATACTGCAATGTTGTTTTTCGAAGGGAAACAGAGTCAAGACAGTCCACGCCCAACGCAAAATATGACCGCCATGCAAATTTTCTTCTGTCCTCCAAAAAAACTGATATTTCAGAGACTGGGTTTAAGTTACATGTAGCTGAAAATAGGGTTGGCAGGTAGGCCTAGGACAAATGTAAGAAACAGATACATTTATATTATGATAACAAATTAGGCCGGTGGGGTAACAAATTTTTGCTGGGTACGAAAATTCTAGTTTGTTTTTAATGGCCAATGGAGATTCTGTGAGGCCAATTTTTGATGCTAATCGGAAACTTAGGCAATTTTTGATAAATTGATGCACATTGAAACTTTTTCTTGGTTATTGAATTGACCCCTGACTGATCAAAATGTTTGTCTATTCAATATACGTACATGTAATTTAATTCGTAAATTAGTGGGATAACAATCCAGCCCAGGTGATCTTAGACACTGAACATGTTGAAGAGAGTTGTCCCACGAAATATGATGTTGGCCTTCCCCATCTGAAGTTTGTGGGGTAATCTAGTATATGAGCATTATGGTTATTTGTCACCTGACGTTGATGTCATTAGTGTGGGATGTGGCTGAGTAGCAAGCAAACTGAGGAGGCTCAGTCATTCGATGTTTGCTGACGAATGAGATATGGCTTCAAAACGATGTCTCTTGTGCACTGTCGTTCAGCAGTCTCCGAAACGAACGGGGAAAAAGAAAGGTTTGTTCTGGTTGGTGTCGATTTCATGGGACTTATTACTGAGGGATTGAAAATGTGGGACTTGATAAGTCTCTTCACATCAAATTTTGGCTTGATTGGCCATTTTAACATGGATACCAAGGGTACCCGGTGTTTAGGTACCCGGGTACCCTCCTTCCGCTTGGTACAGCACCTGCTATCCAATACCGGTACATGTATTTCTTTTGGCACATGTTTGGTCCTAAAGAAATATTGGATTGGTGTAAATCTTGGGTAATTTCACCAGACGCCCATCATTTTACCCTGAAGGTTTCCATGTAGGCCTACGTGGAGAAGGGGAGAGGATTTGGGAATAGTATTAGTAAGGAAGTCCTGTACGTTTGTGAAAAAATTGTCAAATACCTACTTCGAGAATACTAGGTAAATGCATTCTTTATTACATGTAGTAGTGCATGCATGTAATGGTGTCTTGCTTGAATCTGCATCTTGGCATGGCATGTCTGCATCCTTACTGCTAATTCTCTCATCGTGGATTTATATCCTTATGTTTATTCTTTTCTCAGATGAAAATGAGGAACGTTCAATGATTGAACCACACAGCAGAGAGGATCCTAAGCTTCAGGAATTGAAACAGGTTAGTAATGAACAATCAGTTCCACTTCATTTGTGACCCGCTTCAGTTAGAGCAGACGCTTGTTTCAACCGAGGAAAGGTCCTTACAACACAAGAGCTGAAATCTACACCTCTGAAGGTTCACAATAGTCGTGGACACCATTACCGGTAATATTAGTTGAGTTAACTGATGACTAATGATGATCACATGTGACAAACACCTGCCGGTACTTTTGCTGAAGCGGTTCACATTTCTTTTAAAATATATTCATTGTGCACCCNCACTCTGTCTCTGTCTCAGTGAGTGTCTGTTCTACTTACATACAAGTCACATCTTGGACCATGTGCCGGGTTGGGGAAGCTCAGTGATGATTTGAGTAAAATTCACTATCTAATATGGTTGCCGGGCAGACATCTTGAATTTTACATTCTGAAAAGTGGATAAATGGGCCACCTGACCTTACAGTTTTTTGCGAATTTTGACTTTTGCTATAACTTTAGAATTACCACGTGGAAGTGACGTATTTGGACTCCGAACCAAGGAAATCTACTGTACAATGTGGCTCATTCAGTCATTCGGACGACCTTTGCGGGGGGCCTCGGTCGGTAATGCTAAATTCGTTCCTTGACTTTGAGTAAGTCTGTCGTCAATGTATTTCAGCTCCTTTTAGACTGGATTAACGACGAGTTGGCCGAACAGAGGATTATCGTGAAGGATTTGGAGGAGGATCTTTTTGATGGACAAATTCTCCAAAAACTCATCGGTAAGAAGTCAATGTTGTCGACCGACTGTGTCTTAAGTCGTGAGCCCTTTCAGTAGGTTCCACTCCACCCAAGGCGTGGGGATAACAAAGACACCCTGAATGTATTGTTAAACCTTTGAAGGATTCATAACCCTGTGAAAATTGCACTATCAGGGCTGGGTTGCACAAAACTCATGTTAGCGCTAACTTGGTGTTAGCGCTAACTTTATGTTAAATGATGTAAAACGACAAAGGATTTTTACGTCACTTAACATAAAGTTAGCGCAAACACCAAGTTTGCGCTATCGTGAGTTTTGTGGAACTGGGCCCTGGTACTTGCCGCAAACTGTGGCAATTGTAGTGGAAATGGCTGTACAATGTAAATCTCTTTATTTCAGAGAAACTTGGTGGGCTGCGTGTGGAGGTTCCAGAAGTGACTCAGACAGAGATTGGGCAGAAACAAAAGTTAAGGGTGGTGCTCGAGGTGGTCAATAAGATTCTTAGTGTACCTGCATCATGGAACCAGAAAAAGTGGAGTGTGGACAGTAAGTGTTGGGCAGGGGGTAAATGGCCACCAGATGTCACTGATGCCAGTATTTGGCATCCGAAGTATGAATTACATGTAAGCCCTCATAATTTTTGCTTCCATGATTAGAAATATGCATCTCTGGGTCATTCACAAATTTGATGAAATTTGACGGACTGATTTTCAATGCATTTCAGGTATTCATTCGAAGAACTTAGTTGCAATCCTTCACCTGCTGGTTGCTTTAGCAAGACACTTCAGAGCTCCCATTCGTCTTCCTGACAACGTCTGTGTCCAAGTCGTCGTCGTGCAGAAGAAAGATGGACTGCTTCAGACGAAGAATGTGATTGAAGAAATCACTTCGTACAATGAGTAAGTGAATTGTTTAGAGTTCGAGTCTGCAGTTTATGTAGTATGATGCTTCGGAACGAGTTTAGAATCCCCGATCAGTGCCCCCCCAAAAGTCATTGATTGACGGAATAAGCCGCATTGTACAATAGGATTTCCATTGTGTGCCATGGAGTAACGTCACTTCTGATCGGGGATTCTAAACTTTAGCCGATGCTTCTTATATAGCTGACTGCCCACCTCGCAAAACCTTCAATGTTCTTTCATGTAATTAAGATTTTGGCGTTGGAATTTGGAAGCCCTCAGACTCCCAAGAGCTTTATAGAAGCAAATGTTTTAAAGGACTCTTCCAATATTTGAATTCTACTGATCCACGAACTGATATTATGGGTATACTCAGCAAGTGAATCACAACTTGGTTTGTTCTGGCATCGTGTTTATTTATTGTTTTCTTCTGCTTTCAGGGACACGTCTGCCAGATTTGGTGAGTTTGTTTTCCAAATTGTCACCCTGCTAACACTGTAGGAAACGTGCAAAATACACCCAGCTGTAAATGTGGTGGTGTAACACTCAGTACTAAGACTAGTCCTAGTTCCTGCTTCCATTATTTCCAGCATGAAAAACATTCCCTGGTTAAGTCGTGAAAATAGCACTCAAATTGGTCAAGAATTTAGGTTCAGTCTTATCAAATCTCCTTTTCAGAACGCGATGCATTTGACACATTATTCGACCATGCCCCAGACAAGCTGAATGTCGTCAAAAAATCACTTGTTACATTCGTCAACAAACAGCTGAGTAAAGTTAATTTGGAAGTTACGGATCTTGACAATCAGGTATGTGTTGGATCTCTGCTGACTTTTGATGCCCCTTAAAATGTTCCCTGCTGAGAGTTGCAAAATGTTCATTCGTATAAGTTGGAAACTGGTGACAGTCTTGCCTCTATGGAGGTTACCATTGGGACTGACAAATCCTATCCTTAGTTGAGAAGTGTCCTGATTGCAGTTGTCAAAATAACTAGAAATCACATATTTTGGATTGAACATCATTGGTATCCTAATAATAAAGAACCTACCACTTCAAAATCTTCTTATTTTCCAGTTTCACGATGGTGTGTTCTTGGTGCTACTCATGGGCCTCTTAGAGGGTTACTTCGTCACCCTGTACAGCTTCCACTTAACCCCTACCACCTTCGAACAAAAAGTACACAATGTTCAATTTGCTTTTGACCTTATGGAAGAGGCAGGACTTCCTAGGCCAAAAGCTAGACCAGAAGGTAGGTATACCCAATTTGTATCTGCAAAAGAAAGTGAATTTTGATGAGATCAGTACCTTAATTGGGTGCACATCACTGCAAAAGCAGCCGCATGTCACTCAGAAGGTGAGCCTAAATGAACTAAGATGACACCAGGAGAGAATGGAAGAAATAGATTGCTGCTTTTTGAAGGAACAGCTCACAGAAGATGCGAGACAGAAGATGCCATTATTGTGCCACCCTCACAGTGCCCTCATATCACTGTCTTGTTCAGTGTACCCCAAGATTTTTTCCATGATTTTCCCACTGGCCTCTCCCTTGCTCTTATACAAGATGCTTGTGGGAGCTGCATTTCTTGTGACCAACATGTCAGGATAATCTAGAGTAAAAGTCGCCATCAGTGGAAAAACATGTGCAAATATAATCTGAAATGTGTACAGAGTGGAATCTCATTGAAGAACAGCTCTGGAACATGACCAACCTTGCTCACGAGACCATTTGCTTTGTTGTAAAGGTGATCTTTTTACTGAGGTTCCACTGCATGACATTCATTGTAACTATTCTTCTCTTTCAGATGTTGTTAACTTAGATCTGAAGTCAACACTGCGTGTCCTCTACAACCTCTTCACCAAATACAAGGCTGGAGCTTAGATGAAATGAACTAGTCAGGGAGTTTGAATCTGCTGAGAAATCGCAATATATTTTAAGCACAAATAGCATGTTCTTTCTAATATGAACTGGTTGCGATGTCCCTTACGAATTGGAAGTGCACAGTTTCTGCTTTTGTCCATTGTTGACGATACCTTTTGAGACTGTGGTCCAGAATGGACGTGGATTGCCGAGCTGCCGTACATCAGAAAACTTCCTTCGGATAACTGATGCAGAGTGTACGATGTATATTCGTATTGGTAAGACACTGCAGTCTGTTCATATTGGATTTTTACACCATTTTCAAAGGTGGAAGCCTGACTGTTTGTGAGTCAGAGTTTGGTATAGCGAGGCCGTAAGACCAGAGATCACAATCTAAATTCACCTTGTTAATTTAGGCCTACATGTACATGTAGACCGTGTCAAGCCCTATTTACACAAGCTGATTTTGTCATACGATTGTGTTGGCCGACAGTGACGTATACTAGACCGTGTATACTAGACTTCCGAGACGATTTTTATGTCAGTGCGACATCGCGTGCAGAAGTCGGGTGTTCTATTTTCACCCGACATCGGCTGGTTGTCGTATGGACTGGGCCAATCAGGAAGCGAGATTAGATCACGTGTATGAAGGCTGCCTAATGACACACGAGGTCCTAAGGGACGCATAAATCGTCCCGTGTAAACAGATTAGCAGGTCCCGACAAATCTGATACGACTCTGTCGTACGGCTAAATCGGCTCGTGTAAATAGGGCTTTATTGGCAAACAAACTGGTATTTGTTTACTTAGCATGGTTAACACCACCATATCTTCTGTTTCATTCTTTGCTAATGGGGACGCTAGCTCAACAGAGGGCAGCACACCGAAACCCGGTCCTAATACAATGCACTCCTTTTGAGTGGGAAATTGATCAGGACCGGGATGTCAGTTTCATTTCAATAGTTTTAACCACTAGTGACACCTATTGAAAAAGTCGGCTATCGTCCCCATTGTCATATATCAGCATGTGTACAAAATTTCATCCCCTATTTATATCACAAATACTCGTCATATGTCATATATTCATTCTAAACTGTTGCACTTATCTCTTCTCAGAAAACTAAGAAAATATATGACTCGATGTACCTTTTGTAGGCGCATGTCACAACCGAGGAAAGAGTTAACGGCCTTCCACTACCGTGGCTGGTATTCGTAAAATTTAGCAAATGCTTTTTACCTAAGATTTGCACAGCGAGGTCCAATGTAAATGTACTGTAAACCTTGAAGTAAAAGCATTTGCTACCTTTTATAAATACATGTATCAGCCAATGCAATACATGTACCGGTAGCTTAAATGTACGTCTGCAGGTTGACAATAGTAGTGGACAGCAGTGATAATAGTTGGAGTAAACTGATGACCAATGATGATCACCTGCGACATGCGCCTACTTTTGCTAGATCGGGTCACAAATGTGTGTTCAGAATGTCCATGTCAGCTGTGTTTGCGTTCAGGAGATGGTTTTTTGTGTGATGATCAATCTCTGCTTGAATTTGATCAGTATTACTGTTGTGATGTTCATCAATACAGTTTTGAACATTTCGAGTTCAGGGAGCTACTCTGTAGTTTGGGACCTTCAAGTGCCTCCACAGTGCTAACTGTAAGTTGACTGTATCCATCCTGGGAATTGGTTGACTTATGGATCCATATGATTCAGGATACATATACATGTAGGATTGCTATGGAAATTGGAAGCTTTGTGGTGTATGTAGGTCCATTAACCATAGATGAGAGTGCCATTTCAAAAAATTCCCGGAAATTAATCATGACCCCAGAAGTCATAGTCCCAAATCTGCCATTTGATCCACTGTCTTGGAACAGGCCATGATATGCAATGACAATCACGATATTCACTGGTCAATTCATCCTTCCGACGGCCTGCCGCCATCTTGCATGTCTTCATGGTCTTGGCGCCATCGCTGTCATCAAATCCTAGCGGTAGATCATGGAACCAATCTAGGATTGTTGGTGGTTGGATGTAAAACTGGGACCCATAACAGCACAGGTGCCGGAACGAAACCAAATCGAAAAAGTCAGATTTTTTTGACAGCGCCCGGAAAACTCTCATCTATGATTATCACCGAGTCGTCCAGGGATGTTTGAATGCATACTGTAAAATATAAAGTCAATTTCCAGAATATTTAGCAAATTTTTGACCCCAACTGGGGTCTTCTTCAGGCTGGAACTTTACAATCTGAAACTCTAGAAAAGACAGTCTTTTCTAGAGTTTCAGATTGTGAAGTTCCAGCCTGAAGAAGACCCCGGTTGGGGTCGAAAATTTGCTAAATATTCTGGAAATTGACTTTATATACTTTATCATATTGTGTGTCGATTTTTGTGCTCGCCTTCTCTTTGAATGCATACTGTAAAGTGCTTTACTGAATGTCCAGTCATATTTGCACTCATTTTACCTTGCAATGATGGAACCTAACCACAAATGGGCCAGTTACGTGTGCATGACTGCATGATTATCTTGAATCAGAGTATAGACCTGAAGAAGGTCCTAATTAGAAGTCGGTCAACCGGTTATCGGCATGCACACGTAACTGGCCAATTTGTGGTTAGTGGTAAGTTTCCATTGCAAGGTAAAATGAGTGCAAAAATGACACATTCTGAAAAGCACTAAATGTGACTCGTCACAGCAAAACTAGGCGCATGTCGCTCAGAACGTTGAGCCTCAACGAACTAAGATGACACCGGGAGAGAATGAAAAGAACGTTGAGCCTCAACGAACTAAGATGACACCGGGAGAGAATGAAAAGAACGTTGAGCCTCAACGAACTAAGATGACACCGGGAGAGAATGAAAAGAAATAGACTATTATTTCAGATTTCACAATAGACAGACAATAGTGAAACTGCTGCCAAGCCAACGACCGACATGCGCCTAGCTTTGCTGTGACGGGTCACATATGATATCTCTCTTCTTTAGGTCTGACTTGCAGATCTGTTTTTCTCCGTTTTTTGCATGACCATCTTTTTCTCAGTATTTTGCATGACGTTTAGAAGTAGAGTGGGGTAAACCAAGATAAGGCATTGATAGTCACTGCTTTACTTGTACCATAACTTATATCACTGCTGAAACTTTATAGTAAAACATTCATCCATAATCCTTCTTGGCAACCACACGTGTTTTGTCAAATATGGTTGGATTGCTGTCATTTCATATTTGTCTATTAGGCCTATGCAACTGACTTTTACATACATGATTACCTGGTCTTGACTTACTCCCACATATATCTTAATATTGGTGCTATATGAACAATATTTTATAGAAATATGTACAGTTCTATGTGTGTTAATGTAAATGCATTACTAATGACTTTCGGACTTATAGATGTAGGATTTGCATTTCGTAATTTAGGCCAAGGTTCACGTGAATGAAGCAGCAGCCAGCTCGCCAACATTCACCCCTAAACAATTTCCTTGTACAGTATTAGGGAGTTTTAGCAAGCTTACGTTTTACATTTACGATTACGATTTAACAACGTCATGACGTCATTACAGAGTGACGTGATGCCTTGTGACGCGATGGTGCGTCATCTGACGTAAGGCTTTCCGTCGTATGATAAAATCCCATGTTTGTCCGGATCTCAAAGACACATAGGTCCACCATTTTACTTGTAATCTTCACTACAACTTGGGCATTTACCCATTATTAGGTGTGTCAAATTGAAAGCGATTTATTTGTTTACAAACGTGAAAGATTTGGCGTTGATTAAATCATAAGTTTCTTGCGCGTAGCAAGCGATTTGCGCGTAAAAAAGTCCCACATAGCTGACGTCATGACGTTTTCAAATTGTAATCGTAAATGTAAAACTTACTGTAAAGCAAGATAATTTCGCGGGTGGAAATTTTCGCGAATCAAGAATTGTAGACATACCGTATATACTCGTGTATAGGTCGAGTTTTTGGTACCAATTTTTGGTCCTTGAAGTTAGGGGGTCGACCTATACACAGATAATGTTTTCGGGACCAGAAATTTTTCAAGGTTCCCGTCGGCAAAACAGTTCTCCAGCCCTCCGCATGCTGCCGAGTGGCGCTAGTTTTATTCAGAAGTTGTATTCAAGGCAGGCATGTACTGATTTAATACTGCATTCATGGGGTGCATGGAGTGAATAAACAAAATAAAAGCATCATTTTCGTTGAATGAAATATAATTATGTGTACTCACACAAGAATAAGACACAGGGTACATTTTGAAAGTTAACTGACGGCAAAACAATGCAGAAGAGACAGAGTCCACGATCAGCTGACACTGCGATCTCCACTTCCGGTTACACAACGGCTAAGTCAGACGTGTTAAAAACAGTTATAATCCTCCCACAATTGAATACTGTTAACAGATATAGCCCAGCTATTGTCCATGTAAAGAATTAGGTTGAGTACTGCAAACATCTTTGATGCAATAAGCAGTGATTTGGATCGTTAGCCAGCGTGTCAACACAACCACGCGCCATTGATCGTTGACAATGTGCCAGCAGGACGAGTGTCACGTGGTTTCTATGACCCGGAAATGGCGGCCTGTTTGTGTTTGCAAGCTGTGAGGAACAGCTGACGAAGCCGAACGAGTGTTATTTGTTGATGTGTTTTAGGGATTTGGGGATTTTGACAGTCAATAGTCAGGGGGTCGACCTATACGCGGGGTATACAAAAAATACAATGATTTGAGGCCCCAAATACGGGGGTCGACTTATACGCGACGTCGACCAATAGGCGAGTATATACGGTATTCACGGCAGGATATTTTCGCGAGTCTCTGCCATTTTTTTTTCACGGACTGTATTTATCACTTGCATGTACTCCTATTCACGACAGGAAATTTTCGCGACTCATACACTCTCGCGAAATTTTCCTGCTTTACAGTAAGCTTAAACTCCCTATTGATCAACAGATTTTACTGATGAACTTGGGCATGCTTATGAACAGATATGTGACCCGCTCCAGTAAAAGCAGGTGTTTGCACAACTGAGGGAAGGGTTTTAACGACCTTTCAATAGAATAGCTGAAATGTCTGTGTCTGCAGGTTCACATAAGTAGTGGACAGCAGTGATAATAGTCGAGTAAAGTGATGACCAATGATGATTACCTGCGACAAGCCCTACTTTCGCTAGAGCGGGTATCAATCTGAAATGTAATCTATCAATCCGGTGGCCCATAAGGGACATTTAGTTTTTATTTTATATTTTTATTTTTTTTCTACTTTTCTCCGCGGAATAAACTTTTCTCCGTGGAAATAACTTCATTCTGCGGAGAAAACTTTTCTCCCCGGAATTAAACTTTTCTCCGCGGAAATAAACTTTTCTCCGCGGAAATAACCTTTTCTCCGTGGAAATAAAGTTTATGCCGCGGAAATAACTTTATTCCGCGGAGAAAAGTTTTCTCCACGTGGAGAAAACTTTTCTCCGCGGAATTAGACTTTTCTCCGCAGAAGTAGACTTTTCTCCGCGGAATTACTTTTCTCCGCGGAAATAACTTTATTCCGTGGAATAAACTTTTCTGCACGTAGAAAAACTCTGGCTTTGATCAGCGATTTCCACAAAGTTTAATTCCGCGGAGAAAAGTCTAATTCCGCAGAAAAAAGTCTAATTCCGCAGAGAAAAGTTTAATTCCGCGGAGAAAAGTTTTCTCCGCAGAATAAAGTTATTTCCCCGGAATAAACTTTATTTCCGCGGAGAAAAGTTTATTTCCGCGGAGAAAACTTTTCTCCGCGGACTAAAGTTTATTTCCGCGGAGAAAACATTATTTCCACGGAGTAAACATTATTTCCGCGGAGAAAACATTATTTCCGCGGAGAAAACATTATTTCCGCGGAGAAAAGTTTAATTCCGCGGAGAAAAGTTTAATTCCACGGAGAAAAGTTTTCTCCGCGGAATAAAGTTATTTCCGTGGAGAAAAGTTTATTTCCGCGTTGAAAACATTATTTCCGCGGAGAAAACATTATTTCCGCGGAGAAAAGTTTGATTCCGCGGAGAAAAGTTTTCTCCGCGGAATAAAGTTATTTCCGTGGAGAAAAGTTTATTTCCGCGTTGAAAACATTATTTCCGCGGAGAAAACATTATTTCCGCGGAGAAAAGTTTAATTCCGCGGAGAAAAGTTTTCTCCGCGGAATATAGTTATTTCCGTGGAGAAAACATTATTTCCGTGGAGAAAACATTATTTCTGCAGAGAAAACATTATTTCCGCGGAGAAAAGTTTATACGCGGAGAAAAGTAGAAAAAAGAAAGATATAAAATAAAAACTAAATGTCCCTTATGGGCCACCGTAGAAATGTAAAATGTTTTAGGAGATTGATTTTGTAGTCGGTGAACCATTTGAAAGTTTTCATTCAAAGTTAACTTTATCATATTACCGTAACGGAATAATCAAAAAAGCCATTTCCAATCACAGATTGGAAAAACCTTTATGGCCCACGCCTCACTAATTGCCCCAACAACAACCCTTTGTTTCCTGTACTTCACATATACTACCTATGCACCCGCCTATGCTCCTGCCTATGCTTCTGCCTATACCCCTGCCTATACTCAGCGTTGTCGCTAAGGATTATACTGGAATTATAATTCCTCCAAGATAAAACCCACTTGCGATCGCAGAACAGACGGTGTCCGATATTATTAACTTGACCACGTGGGACTTTCAGATCAATAGAATACAACCAGTTTTGTTTACTCTGAAAAGTTTTTTTGGTTCAGCTATTTTTTTCAGCCAGGTAGACAGATGTTATCAGCCGGGTATTTCACCCGGCTCCCGGCTATTAACGACAACGCTGCCTTGGGATGCAATAAAAATACTTAAAATGATGAGTTTGCTGCTTTAAAAAAAATACGACATATCACAGATATCAATGAATTAGAATGTATTAACGATATTTCAAAAATTCTAAATTTTACACAATGAATGGAGTCTCCCTTTAATTTTATGATTGTGTTCCAGAACGTTTATTTTCATTTCTGACAAAACTGGCCTTGGTACTGAAAGGGTTAACTTACGAATCATAGTCCTGAATGATCTCGCCAACAGCTAGGAGTGCCGAGGCATACTGGTTAGGCTGGTATGGGTTGCGGTAATGAAGTGACGTTGGTGACGTGGGGTTTCCATTTGAGGCAGTGAAGTCAATGGCAAGAGTAAAGTTAAGCTCTAATCTGAAAGATGAAAATGGCAGATATTGAAGCCAATGGGTTGGTTTTATACAATCCACTGTCAACCCTGAGAAACTTACCCACAAAAACTGGGTCCATAGTAAGTGTCCTTGTTTGACAATTAATGCGAAGTCTTCATTTCCACTCTCGAGTGTAAATGAGCAGCATATAAAGGCCCGAACCCACTGACGCGTTTTCGTGAAGTGGGAAAACGCACTGGCAGAAAATGCTTTGTAAAAGGCAGCGGACCGAGAAAATAACAAAGGATTTGTCAGGCAGTGATGAAACCACAGCGGAAAAACTGCGACAGTGGGTTCAGGCCGTAATGCTTATGTGGACCAAGGCCTTAAAGCAGACCTGAAACGGATGCCGATTCGCATTAAACCTATTGGAATCAATCAAGTTGATATAAAACCACCAAAAACGTCACTAGTTTCAATTATTTTCCGCGTTATTCAAAAGATATAACGTTGTTTTATCGCAGCTGGGCGACCACCCAATTTTCCCGCTGCTTTTCAAACGTACTTACGATTTCAGCCGCTAGGGCTAGGTTGTGACGTCACACGTACTTTTTCTGTGCTGGTGCGACCCAGACGTAGGCCATTTGACTCCACTACGGCATCGCCGTATCCAAAGGGTTTTGCGGCTATCGTTGGCGAAAGTGAAAAAACTTATTCCTTTAATCCCAGAGTGGGTGGCTCTTGCAGTAAACCATGATTGCATAGCGAAAATCGACAAAAACAACATCC